>BPLR01014732.1:0-41039 GCA_021605095.1 Caerostris extrusa | reverse complement strand
TAGTAGATTTTACACTAAGTGCAAAAGGGGAAAAAATGGTTTTTTATATTTTTAATAGTATTACAGTATTCCTTGCTGAAGAATACATGTTAAATCTTCTGCTATGGTATTTGTTATATCTTAGTATATTAAAAGGATGTCATTATGTCTTTAGAGAATAAAAAAAACATTAATACCAAATTAATGTTTAACCCCAGCTTAATTGCTTTACCATAAATTACGGTTAATCCTACAGTTAAAATTACACTTCTGTCATGGCCCATTCAAGTTATGAGATCATTAATTTGTCGATCTACAGACCAGCACTTTTAATCACTTCCCCTCTCTACATACTTCCTGCTGAAACTTGGCCCTCCAGCCCATTTAAGGTCCATCGCCTTCAATCTTAGGTGCCATTTCTCCCCAGGAAGAATTTTACCGCCCTCTTAGTGAGCTGGACACTTGGAGAATACACAGTGCGATGGAAAAGTATTTAATAAGATGAGTAGGGGGCTTTGAAGGCCCCCACCTCAATTTATTCGATACACAAGATCGAATGTCTTGTAAGCTTAGGACGCTAAGTGCAGGGGCATTAGGACGTGGGGCACTGTTACTAATTCCATTCCGCTCGAATAGTTCCGCTGGAATGGGTACAATTAAGGGCCAGGGCGTTAAACGATGCTGGTAATAATGGGGGATACAAATCCATGAACCTCTTCAGGCCCGAATAAATTGGGGCTGCACCATTTCGACAGATTGGGGCCAATTTGTGCCGGTATCTTACAGGGTGATTATGGCCATTATATACTCAGGTTTGTATGCGTTGTAGGGTACAAGATTCTGGTTTAGTGAATGGTTTGTAGAACTCAGTAACATATGCTCAAAATTATTACTATGTGTTCTTTAATCTGGAAGATTGTTTCAATTGAGTTCTAGAATGAGGTAACTAAAAGATTTTAATTAATATAACGTTGTCTTTTCCCATTCTGAATCAGATATCGAAGTATCTGGCTGTATCATTATTTTAGAATTTCATCATTGTTTAGTTTATTGTTCAAATGATTCACATTAAATAGAAATATATTGGAACAAAATATGAGATATTAAAAAATACGAATAAAATATTTAAATTGAATTATGTTTGAATCTTTAGTTTCATAGTTTAATTTTAGACATATATACGGTTTTGAATCATTTTTGTTTTGCATACTTTTAGTGATATATTTATAAAAATCTTTTATTTTTACATTTTATAAATAGCATTGAAAACTTATAATTACTCATTATTAAATATTTTTGATAGCATAATTCTTATATTACTTACAATACTTTTATTTAATAATTGTATTGTAATACTCATTGAAGCAGAATAAATAGTATATCTTCTGATATAATATTTATTTTTATCTTAGTATAGTATACTGAATGGATATCATTATGTCCTTAGAAAGAGTAACAATAAAATTAATAACAAATATATTTGTATTACAGTATTGTTTATTTGTATTACAGTATTGTTTATATTGTAATTGTATTGCAGTATTCCTTGCTGAAGAATACATATTAAATCTTCTGCTATGATATTTATGATATCTTAGAATAATAAAAGGATACCATTATGTCCTTATAAGGAATAAAAAAAAATTCATACAAAATTAATGTTTTAACACCAGCTTAATTGTTTCACCATCCATTACGGATAATCCTACAGTAAAAAATTACACTTCTGCCATGGCCCGTTCAAGTTACGAGATCATTAAAGTATCGACCTAGAGACCAGCACTTTTAATCATTTCCCACTGATCTACATACTTCCCGCTCAAAGTTATGCCCTCCAGCCCATTTTAAGGTCCATCGCTCACAATCTTAGGTGCCATTTCCCCCCAAGAAGAATTTTACCACCCTCCTAAAAGTGAGCTGGAATCTAGGAAAACGCAGTGCGATGGAAAAGTCCTTAATAATATGAGTAGGGGCTTCGAAGGCCACCTCAATTTATTGGAGACACGAGATCGAATGTCTTGTGAGCTTAGGACGCTAAGTGCAGGGGGCATTAGGACGTGGGGCACTGTTGCTAATTCCATTCCGCTTGAATAGTTCCGTTGGAATGGGTACAATTAGAGGCCAGGGCGTTAAATGGTGCCGGGAATGATGGGGCATACAAATCCATGGACCTCTTCAGGCCCGAATAGACTAGGGCTGCCCCATTTCGACAGATTGGGGGCAATTTGGGCCGGACGGCCATTATATACTCAGGTTTGTATGCGTTGTAGGGTACAAGATTCTGGTTTAGTGAATGGTTGTAGAACTCAGTAACATATGATTAAATTATTACCATGTGTTCTTTTAATCTAGAAGATTGTTTTAATTGAGTTTCTTGAATTGCGAAAGTGAAAGAATGTTCTTTTGATATCTGTCTGCATCAGATATCGAAGCATTTTATCATTATTTCAGAATTTATTAGGTAGATCTGTTAAGAATCATTCACATCATTCACAGAAAAAAAAAATATTAATGTGGATTAAAAAATGTCAAAAAAAATATGAAAAGATTGAAAATAATAACTTTTGTAGCAATTATTTATTATACACTAACCATTTTTGATCATTGAATAGTTAGAGATATATTTATAAAACCATCCTGTATCTTTATAATTAATATAAATTGATCTTTATATTATTAGTCAGAATTTAAGACGTTCGTGCCTGATAGAGTACTTAATATATGCCAAAAGGCTATTTCGACCCAAAAGGTATATTTCACAACATATTTTTCTCAGAAAAATATGACTGCTAATATTATTATTCAAGAAAACCATGTTTAAAAATATACAAAAACAAATCTTTGTGGCTTTTACAGTACGTGTAAAAAGGGGAAAAAAAAAATTATAAAAAAATTTGTTTTATATATTGCAATTGTATTGCAGTATGCCTTGCAGCAGAATACACAGTATATCTTCTGATATAATATTTATAATATCTTTGTAAAATAAAAGGTTATCATTATGTCCTTAGAAGGAATAAAAAAAAACCATTAATACCAAATTAAAGTTTAACACCAGCTTAATTGCTTTACCATCCATTACGGTTAATACTACAGTTAAAATGACACTTCTGTCATGGCCCGTTCAAGATACGAGATCATTAAAGTATCGATCTAAGAGACCAGCACTTTTAAATTGATGTATGTCTGTATCAGATATCGAAGTATTTTATCATTATTTTAGAATTTATTAGGTAGTTCAGTTTAGAATAATTCACATTATTGATAGAAAAGAATATTAAATGATTAGTATGGTTTAAAAAAAATGTCGAAAATATGCAAATAGAAATCAATATGAAAACAATGAAAATAATAGTAGTATTTGTAGTAATAATTTGGAATAATTAAATTATTTTTGTGCATTGGATATTAGTGATATATTTATGAATCCCATCTAGTAACATCATAGTTAATATAAATTCATCTAAACATTCTTAGCCAGAATTTAAAGGCATCTATGACTGATAGAGTTATTAAAAGGACCAAAGGGTCATTTCAAAAATAGGTATATTTCGCAATATAGTGTTTTCCAAAAATATATGAGTGCTATTATTATTCAAAGATAATCATGTTTAAAAAATATACAAAAGACAAATCTTCGTAGCTTTTGCACTAAATGTAAAAAGGAAAAAAATGGACAGAAATGGCTTTATAGTGTAATTTTATTGCAGTATTCCTTGCAGCAGAATATACAGTATATCTTCTGACATAATATTTATTATATCTTAGTATAATAAAAAGAATATCATTATGTTCAACAATGAGGAAACTAAAAGAATGTTCTATAGATGTATGTCTGTATCAGATATCGAGGTATTTTATCGTTATTTTAGTATTTATTACGTAGTCAGTTCAAAATGATTCACATCATAGAAAAAAATATTAAATGATTAATATGGATTAAAAAATGCGGAAAAAATTTGTAAATAGAAATAAATATGAAAGCATTGAAAATAATAACTTTCCTAGCCATTATTTACAAAAAAGAACTATTTTTGTTCAATGTATACTTAGTGATATATTTATAAAACCATATAGTATCTTTATAATTTATATCAACTGATCTTTCCACTCTTAGCCAGAATTTAAAGGCCTAATAGAATAATTAATATGCGTCAATAGGCCATGTCGAAGAGGGGTATATTTCACAATATATTTTTTTCAGAAAAAATATGACTGCTAATATTATTCAAAGGAAACCATGTTTAAAAATATACAAAAACCAAATCTTTGTAGCTTCTGCACTAAGTGTAAAATGTTGAAAAAACGGAAAAAAAAAATGGTTTTTTATATTGTAATTGTATTGCAGTATTCCTTGCTAAAGAATACAAAGTATATCTTCTGAAATAATATTTATTATATCGTTTAATAAAAGGATATCATTATGTCCTTAGAAGGAATAAAATAACCATTAATACCAAAATTAATGTTTTAACACCACCTTAATTACTTTACCATCCATTACGGTTAATCCTACAGTTAAAATTACATTTCTGTCATGGCCCGTTCAAGTTACGAGATCATTAAAGTATCGATCTAGAGACCAGCACTTTTAATCACTTCCCACTGCTCTACATACTTCCCGCTCAAACTTATGCCCTCCAGCCCATTTTAAGGTCCATCGCACTCAATCTTAGGTGCCATTTACCCCCGAGAAGAATTTTACCGCCCTTCTAAAATTGAGCTGGGCTCCCGGAAAACGCAGTGTGATGGAGAAAGTCCTTAATAAGATGAGTAGGGGCTTCGAAGCCTCCCCCTACCCCCAATTTAATCGAGACACAAGATCGAATGTCTTGTGAGCTTAGGACGCTAAGTGCAGGGGTATTAGGACGTAGGGCACTGTTGCTAATTCCATTCCGCTTGAATAGTTTCGCTGGAATGGGTAAAATTTTGGGTCAGGGCGTTAAACGGTGCTGGGAATAATGGGGGATAGGAATGCATGGACCTCTTCAGGCCCGAATGAACTGGGGCGGCTCCATTTCGACAGATTGGGGGCCATTTGCGCCGGTATCTTACGGGTGATTATGGCCATTATATACTCAGGATTGTATGCGTTGTAGGGTACAAGATTCAAGTTTAGTGAATGGCTTGTAGATCTCAGTAACATATGCTTAAAATTATTATTATGTGTTATTTATTCTTGAAAATTGTTTGAATTGAGTACTGGAATGAGGTAACTAAAAGAATGTGCTGTTGATATCTTGCCTGCATTAGATATCGAAGTATTTTATCATTATTTTAATATTTACTAAGTAGTTCTGTTAAGAATGATTCACATCATTCATGGAAAAAAAATATTAAATGGTTAACATGGATAAAAAAATAACGAAAAAATATGCAAATAGAAATAAATATGAAAACATTGAAAACAATAGTCTTTGAAGTAATATTTTATAATAATTGAATTATTTTTGTTTCTTGAATATTAGTGATATATTTATAAAGCCATATTTTATCTTTATAATTTTTATAAACTGATCTTTGCTATCTTAGCCAGAATTTAAAGTCCAAATAGAATTATTAATATGAGCCAAAATGCCATTTCAAAGAGGGGTATAATGAACAATATATTTTTTTTCAGAAAAAATATGATTGCTAATATAATTAAAGAAAAATCATGTTTAAAAATATACAAAAACAAATCTTTGTAGCTTTTACAATAAGTGTAAAAAGAAGAAAAAAATAACTTTTTATATTTTAATTGTATTGCAGTATGCCTAGAGCAGAATACACAGTATATCTTCTGATATAATATTTATTATATCTTAGTATAATAAAAGAATATCATTATGTGTTTAAGAAGGAATAAAAAAAAACCCATTAATACCAAATTAATGTTTAACACCAGCTTAATTGCTTCACAGTCCATTACGGTTAACCCTACACTTAAAATTACACTTCTGTCATGGCCCGTTCAAGTTACGAGATCATTAAAGTATCGATGTACAGACAGGCACTTTTAATCACTTCAAACTGCTCTACATACTTCCCGCTCAAACTTATGCCCTCCAGCCCATTTTAAGGTCCATCGCCTTCAATCTTAGGTGCCATTTCCCCCAAGAAGAATTTTACCCACCCTCCTTCCTACAAGGGAGCTGGACTCGGAAAACGCAGTGTGATGGAAAAGTCCTTAATAAGATGAGTAGGGGCTTCGAAGGTCCCCACCCCACCCCCACTCAATTTATTCGAGACACGAGATGGAATGTCCTGCGAGCTTAGGACGCTAAGTGCAGGGGCATTAGGACGTTGGGCACTGTTGCTAATTCCATTCCGCTCGAATGGTTCCGCTGGAATTGGTGTAATTAGGGGCCAGGGCCTTAAACGGTGCTGGGAATAATGGGGGATACAAATCCATGGACCTCTTCAGGCCCGAATGAACTGCGGCGGCTCCATTTCGACAGATCGGGGGCAATTTGGGCCGGTATCTTAAGGGTGTTTATGACCATTATATACTCAGGTTTGTATGCGTTGTAGGATACAAGGGTTCTGGTTTATTGAATGGTTGTAGATCGCAGTAACATATGCTTAAAATTATTACTATGCATTCTTTAATCTAGATAGTGTTTCAATTTAGTACTAGAAAGAGGTAACTAAAAGAATGTTCTATTGTTGTCTGGATCAGATATCGCAGTGTTTTATTATTATTTTATAATTTAGTTAGTACTTAATAAGAACAATTCACATCATTCATTGATCATGTGAATTATTCTGATGATATTAATCATTGCTATTTAATTCTTTAACAAGGATTTAAAAATGTTGAAAAAATATGCAAATAGAAATAAATATGAAAACATGAAAAATAATAGCCTTTGCAGCATAAATTGTTATTTACATTCTTAGCTAGAATTTAAAGGCCTAATAATATGTGCCAAATGGTTATTTCGAAGACGGACATGCTCTATAATAAATTTTTTTCAGAAAAAAAATAAGTGCTAATATTATTCAAAGATAAGCAGGTTTAAGAAAATATACAAAAGTCAAATATTTGTAACTTTTACACTGGAAATGGAATTTTAAGGGAAAACATTAAACAAATATTAAATCAAACACTAGGTAAATATAAATCATTTTATCTTTATCTTTTAGCCTCTTTTTTTACAATAAGGATTCTTGTTATCTATAAAAGGCTTTTCTAATGCAGCTGGCAGATGCACATATTGACAAGGGCTGCACCGACGTTACTCATTTAGCACTGCCCAGGGGGCACGTGTTGCTTAAAGATAGGCTACGGACGCGAGTAACACTAATACCACAACGCTCTACGATCCTATTAGACCAGGACCTAATGTTTAATGTGGATTCCTAATTACTACAAGCATTCTTGGCACCGTCGGGATATGAACCCGAAACCTGAGGTGCTGAGCCCCAGAGCGTTAGCCACTCGAAATAGATCCTTGTGCATCCATGTCTAAAAATTGGCAAAATGTATTTCTTTACATATCTCTCACGTACACCTCAAAGTGTTTGCAAAAACTTCTAGTGACAATTTTTAAGGAAACAATCCTGCTAGAGATAAAAAAAAAAAAAACATCTGCCATCACATCTGCTTTAAATCAGGTGACAGTTTTATTAAAATTTCACTTTCCTTACGATTTCTTCACTTTCTCTCTTTCTTTTCAAATTTCAGAAAATTTTTGTCAACCAATACAAAAGCCAAAACATAAGAGAACGAATAAGCAAATGCCGAAATATCAATAATAACTGCGCTGGAATGAAAATTAAAACTGAGAAATTGTATGGTTAAAGTTCAAGACAAAATCCCATATTTTAAAAGCAGTAAATAACATCCAAATTCCTGTATTCGTGTATGGGATGCTCCTCGAATAATATTTAAAATAATTTTATGGTAAAAGTGGTCGGCCGAAAAAGCACGGCAACTTTCAGCGCGTGTCGTTAACATCTTAATTCAATTCGAAGTGTTTAAGTGACGTTGATGGATTGGCTGAGCCGCAACCTTCGCTTATCATTAGCCTCTATCATTAGCGAAATGTTTTCGGAACAAGTAACAGTCATTAACCTGCGAGCATACACGGAGTTACTCATAATCCCAAATTATAATGAAAGAATATTTCAACGGAGTAAAAAGATTGAATGAGAAATTCTGCTCCATTAATCTGGGACAATTGGCCCGCATGACGGAGTAAAACATCCTCATTTGAATAATACAGGGTAAAAATGCATTTATTTAAGTATTTACATAAAATGTTTGGATATAATGTAACAAATATCTGTTCAGACTCGTATAAAAAATAAACAAATAATGTAAACTATAATAATATACTAATAATATATAATTCTATATATGCACAATATATAAACGGTATAAAGAATAAATAAATATTACATTAGAGATAATAAATAAATTTTAATAGGACAAAATTCATATTTTCTCTGATGAATTCATATCATAAACATCTGAATATTCCATATACTAGGAACAATCTACATAGAGGTTTTTTTTCTTATCGTACTTGGTAGACAGCAGCCTCTACACCCCATTCCAAAAACCCACGTGGTCTCATGGAAAGAAGGAAGGGGAGAGGCGGCAGCTTCGGTTGTGAGGGAGCACCCGTAGGTCTGAGAACCCGTAAGTTTTTGCGAAGGAACTTTGAGGTACGTAGGAAGTATAACCTTCAGCACACGCAGGTTTGAAAAAGGAGCAGGTTTGTCTTCCGAAAGACTTCTATGGGGAACTACCCCCCATTTTTGTATCGTATGTGAGAAAACTCGCATAACTCCCACCAGGTAGTCCGACTAGCGAGGCAAGATGCTGAACATCTCTAACGCCATCGAGTCTGCTCTTTTTTTTTTTTCTTTTGAAACAGTATCTACAACAAAGCCATCAGCTAGCGGATTGAGCCTCCGCCCCAATGCTCACGAAAGGCGCGCGTTGTCATAGAGTCACGAGTCGGATTAAAGCTAATCTTATATTCAGTTAATAAAATAATATTTTTTTATTACCACCGATGAAGAATTTATAGGGAGTTCTGGGAAATCCGAACGAGTCGGGCAAGTATACGTAAAATATATTAAAATTTCATTTAAGAGACACTAAAATGCATTAAAAATAAATACATCAAATTCTCTTACTTATAAACCTGAGATCAATAAGATTCATAAACTATTATCACTTAAAGACTTTATGTAGAAAGCAACGAAATAAATCAATATTACTTCAAGCATAATAAATAATTAGTTATAGAACGAAATAAATATTTTCCGAAATCAATCCGCATCAAACTTTTCGAACATTCCTTTTGACTGGAAACATCTACATGCAAGTAAAATATATGGAAATGGCAACTAAAATATAATAAAAACGCATTACACTTTTGACACCTATATGCAGACATAAAGGGAAAGAAATATTACTTTAGATATAATACAGAACTAGTAATAGAAACGAAATAAAAGTTTTTTTGATATGAATACGTATCACAAACATAAACATATGATGAAAAGATCTATATGCAAGTAACGTGTATTAAAATTTCATGTAAGGGATACTAAAATATATTAAAAATAAATACTTCAAATTCTCTTACTTATGAAACCTGAGATCAATAAGATGCATAAAATATAATAACTTAGGCGACAACGGAATAAGTAAATATTACTTTAGATATAATAAATAACAAGTAATAGAAATAAATATATATTTTCAGAGAACAATCCGTATCGTAAACATTTGAATATTTCATTTGACAGGTGACATCTACATACACTTAAAATCTATTGAAATGGCAACTAAAGTATGCTAAAATGTATTAGGACTTTGGCACCTTTATGTAGACATAAATAGAAAGAATAAATATTTTTTTTTCGGTATAATAAATATTTAATAATAAAAACGAAATAAATATTTTCAATTATGAATCCATATCATAAACATTTGAATATTTCATATAATAAGAAAAGTTCTTCCCTTTAAAATACATTAAAATTTCAATTCAGGCATTCTAAAATGTATTAAAAATAAATACATCAAACTCTCTTACCTAAAAAACCCGAGATCAATAAGATATAGCCACTGAATTCAAACAATTAATTAAGGACAAAATATTTAATATAAATTTTAATCTCCATATATGATTATGCATTAAAGCGTTTATACGATAAAAAAAAAAAAAAATTAATTAATTATTTTGCTTTATTTATTGCAATATTTTTTTTTAATAATTTGTTTCAATTTCGATTAGATCTAAAAAGTTTTCTTTTTATGAATAGTAGGATTTTTAATTAATAAATAAGTATCTTTGAAAAATGGAACCTCGCGAAATAAAAATATATCGCTTGTTTAAAATATGAAGCTACATTCGCTTGTTAAATTTTGCAAAATTAAATATAACTTGTTTAAAATTCATTCTTTATCTCGCAATTAATATTGCTTGCAACAATCATGATACCTTAAATAATTGTTAAGGAGCATGTGGTTGTGTAGCAATGAATTTAGCCTTTATTTATAGACATTACACTTAAAATTAATAGTATTTCTTAAATTTTGACTCAATGAATTACAAATATGTTAAATTTGTATAATTCTTACAAATCAATGCATTTAAAATGATAAATTTAATTAATAATAATTAATTAATAAATAAAAAAAAAAATAAAAATTAGACGTTTGCTTAAAATATAAAGCTGCATCGCTAGTTTAATTTATAAAATTAAGTATCGCTTGTTTTAAATTCATTCTTTATTTCACAATTGATATTTCTTCTAACAATCATGATACCTTAAAAGAATATTAAGAAGAACGTGCTGGTGTAAGAATGAATTTAACCTTTATATACAGACCTTACAATTAAAAACAATCGTATTTCATAAATTTTGACATGCGAATGAATTACAAATAGGTTAAATTTGTACGATTCTCACAAATTTATTTATTTTAAAATGCGTTGTTCTAATGCAGTTGGCTTCAAGTTAAGAAAATTTAGACTGCTGACTGCTAATTTGTATGCCATAAGCAAGAGCTGCGCCGCTGTTAATCATTTAGCACTACCCGGGGGCACTTGTAGCTTGAAGATATGCTACGGACGAGAGTAGCACTACCCCCACAACACTGCACGATGATTTATGATCGGGATAAAATGGATTCCGAACCACTGCAAACATCCATGGACCGCTGGGATTCGAAACAGAAACCTGTGGTACCTAGAACGCCAGCCACTCGGTCATCAGACCCCCCCTTTTCACTGCAAACAATCATAGCACAGCTGGGACTTTAACCCGAAACCTGTGGCTCCGAGCGCTAGAACACTATTGACTCGACCATCAGGTCCCTAAACATAATATATTCATCTTTTAATAACAATGAGAAGTAAATGCTTAAAAACAACAAAACATTCCAAGTAACAATTATAAATAAATTATGTAAAATTACAATGAATTATAATTAGCAGGAAATTTAAATGATGGAGGGAGACCCCATAAATAAAATATACAATATCAGTCTTCTATTTACATGCCATTCTCATATTTTTCTGTAAAAAAAAAAAATATTTCTTTTAAGCAAAATTCAAAGAAGAGCCGATAAAAGACGCAAGGAAAAAAAATATTTAAAACCAATTTCAAATATTTTGATCTGTAAGTACGAAAGATACCATTTTGAAGATTGAAAGCTCCTCTTACGGATGCACAAAGTTCCGATTTATTTCTCGTATATATTTTTAAGGGAAAAAGGAAAAGAACTTTATTATTATTCAAACCAAAAAAAAAGAACCAAATATTCACTTCCTGAAAACTTTAAGGTTATTCAAAGCATTTAGGTTTAGAAATTCCTTTCAAGGCTCAGGTGTTACGCAGACATGCGAGAGAAAAAAAGGGGTTTGCTTTTTTTATTAAATTTTAAAGGAAAAATTTCTGAAAGGAAACCGAATGTCGTGAGAGCGACTTTTTTAAAAAAAAATTGGTTTTTATTGAAATGGGTAAAGAGTTTTGTGCTATAGGTTTCCATTTGTATAATTTGTCATGCATAATTTGGAAAAGTCTACAACCCGAATTGTGGTGCTGTAATGCATATATTTTATAGTACTAGGGCGTAAGTCTGCATCTACTGGTGATGTGTAATGTAGTCACGATTTTAGAAACGAGGAAAAGTCATAAGTTTATTAGCAGCGTGTATAAATGTCTGAAATGAAGAGTTATAGTGTCTGGTGTAAATTTCTCAGTTTTTCTAATAAACACATATGCGAGTCAGTTACCTTTATCCTCGGCACTACAGACCATAGTGGGACAAGGCCATCTGCCTGCTAGAATATTGCGAGACATTAGATGTTTTTCTTTTTTTAGGGTAGTGTTGTCAGCCCTACTCCCAACACTCTACCATCTACGCCCAAGGCTCTTTGACCAGACATACAGTAAAAACTGGATTGCGAACCAATACAAACATCCATGGCACCGCCGGGACTCGAATCCGAAACCGAGCGCAAGAGTACTAGCCACTCGTCCATGAGTCTTCTAAACATAATATATTCATCTTTTAATAATAATGCGAAGTAAATACTTAAAAAGAAAAAAATATTTCCAAATAACAATTATAAATAAATTATATATTAAATTAGTAATTATTATTCTTTGAAAATTACAATGAATAATAATTAGGAGTAAATTTAAATGTTTGAGTAAGACCTAGAAATGAAATACACTTTTTACAATACCGGTCTTAAGTTTACAGGCCGTTCTCATATTTTTCCATAAATAATATTCCCTTTAAACAAAATTCGAAGAAGAGCCGATAAAAGACGCCAGAGAGAAAAAAATATTTAAAACCAATTTCAAATATTTTCATCTGTAAGTACGAGAGATACCATTTTTGAAGATTGAAAGCTCCTCTTACGGATGCACAAAAGTTCCGATTTATTTTTCGTATATATTTTTAAGGGAAAAAGAACTTTATTATTATTCAAACCAAAAAAAAAAAAGAAACAAATATTCACTTCCTGAAAACTCTAAGGTTATTCAAAGCATTTAGGTTTAGAAATTCCTTTCAAGGCTCAGGTGCTATGCAGACATGCGAGAGAAAAAGGGGTTTGCTTTTTTTATTAAATTTTAAAGGAAAATTTTCTGAGAGGAAATCGAATGTCGTGAGAGCGACTTTTTAAAAAAAAAAACTTGGTTTTTATTGAAATGGGTAAAGAGATTTTCGTTTCAAACTGTAATTTTGCACTTGAATAATTTATCATGTATAATTTGTGAAAGTCTACAACCAGACTTATGTTGATGTAATGCCTATATTTTATAGTACTAGGGCAAAACTACAGTTTGAATTTGCAATTACAGTTTGCATTTGCTGATGATGTACATTACAGTCACTATTTCAGAAACGAAGAGAGTTGTTAAGTTTATTGATGATACGCTTAAATGTCTCAAATAAAGAATCACAGCGTCTTCTACAAATTACGTTGTTTTTGTTTTAATACATGACGCTGTCCATGTTTTTCTTCATACGACATGCATATGAGGGTCAGTTACCCTTAAAAGGTTCGCCAGAAATAAAATTCCTTCTCACCTGTGCTCATTAGAGAATAGACTCAAGGTTACTAAAATAGTTTTACTTTTTGCATTGTAATGGCATAGTGCCAGCAATGTCTTTTTCAACAAATGACCTTGCAACTGTCCATGTTTTTGTTCATACGACATGCATATGCGGGTCAGTTACCCTTAAGAGGTTCGCCAGAAATAAAATTCCTTCACACCTGCACTCATTCGAGAATGTACGTATGATATGGACTCGAGGCTACTAAAATATTTGCATTGCAATGACGTAATGGCAGCAATGTCTTTTCCAAACAAATACCTTTGCAACTCTGCATGTTTTTGTTCATAGAACACGCATATGTGGGTCAGTTACCCTTAAAAAATTCCAAAGAAATAAAATTCCTTCATATCGATTCTCATTAGAGAATCTATTTATCGTGGGATACTTAAGAGTGATCAATGCAAAAAATATACTTATACATATTTATTTTTTGCATTGCAATGACATAGTGCCAGCAATGTCTTTTCTAACAAATGCCTTTGCAATTGTCCTTGTTTTTTGTTCATACGACATGCATATGTTGGTTTGTTGATCTTGAAAGATTTCCCAGAAATCCCTATTAATTTCACATTCGTGGTATTGAAAAAAATATTGTTCTACTACCGAATATTTATTTTATTTCACAAAATGCCGAACATTGGGACTTAAGTCATTAATTTACGGGCTCTCTATTACTTTTTTGGCGATGCCCTCATACTGAGAAAGTGCATTACAATTATTTATTACTGAATATTAATGTTTATTACGTTTAGCCCGACTCATGACTCAGCGGAAACATACGCCACTGGTGAGCATTAGAGCTGAGGTTGAATCCGTTGGAGGCTTTGCTGCAGACACTGTTTCAAAAAAGGAAGAGTCTCGATGGCGTTTATTGATGTTCAGCCTTTTTCCCCTTTAGACAGAATATCTGGTGGGAATTTTCTGGGTTTTCTCAGATATGTTATGCAAATACGGATTATTTCTGCCAGAAGGCACTACCCTACTCCTTCAGCCACGTGGAGCCAAATCAGATTTCTACCTACGGGTTCTCCATTACAACAAAAGCTGACTCCCCCTCCCTCTTTCCATGAGAACACACGAGTTCATGGACTTGATCTATATGTTGCTATCGATCAAGTGGGATAAGAAACACAACAATATTATGTTTCAGCGGATCAATATCCAGTGTTTAAAAATATTGCTCATTTTTAAATAAACAAAACAATTTTTTTTTAAATGAAAGAATATCCTATTGTTTTACGAATATTACTTCATTTATAAATTTAAAATATTAACAAAAACAGTTTTACTTTAAGAATTATCATATGCTATTTAACACAAAAGAATTAGATTGATTTTATTATTAAAATGTTAAGAAAAATTTTGACGATTTTTATTTCAAAAACTAAAATTTGTCATTTTGATTCCATTCATAACCAAACCCCATCATTAAAAAAAAAAAAATCGCAGTTTTCAAATTTATTTATTTATATTTCAAGAGAAACTAATGAGCATATATTTTATTGAATGAATTCGAAACTGTATTTGATTTATGAACAAAATGAGTTACATTAATTGCAAATGGCTATTAACTATTTATTTTAATGAGTATTGCTAAAACAGATATTTTATTTCTTAATTACTATCTAAAATTACATGATTTTATAGTTCAGATAATCATCAGCATTTAACACATGAAATAAATTGACTTATGAATTAATTATAAACTATTTAATAATTGCATGAGATAAGGACTAAATTTTTAGTATATTAAGTAATTAGCGAGTGCTTTCTCTGCCAGAAGAATACGTAATGTGTTATCTCTCGTGTAGCACATTTAAAGTACATAATTAATTAGGACAAGTAGAATTAATTAAGAAAGAATAGCAATTATGTATTTTATATATGAAACAAAACACGCATGGATTTTTTTTTTGTTGCTTTTAATAAAGATATTTTCTAGTAGAACGACAGTAGCAACTTTTTTTTTTTTGCACTGATGGTAATTGATATCGTTGAATATGTCTTTCAACAATTTTATTTTGAAGGTTTTTAAATAAATACACAGGACGATAAAATCAAATGGTACAATAAATTTTGTTTAATGCGAATCATTGAAAATTTTTCATACAATTTTTTAAATGTCGCCTCCTCTATTAAAATCATTTTATGTAAAAATAAACATTTTAATTTTTTTTATTTATATTGTCGTCGTTTTTTTTGGCATTAGACAGCACTTTTAGAAATAAATCATCTGATTATTTTACATTGCTGTAATTAAACTTTTGTGCTCACGAAAAGTCCCCTAAAATACAAAATGTACTAAATTTATGTATCATTTCATATATAAAATTCTTGAGACAGTATTTTTTTTCTTATCTCACTTGGTCGGCAGCAACATCTAGATCAAGCCCAAGACCCCATGGTCTCATGGAAACCGGTTTGTTTTTAGTTTGCCACTCTATGGTCATTTTGTGCACACTGTGGACTAATTAGACCGGAAGCTACAGTTTAAAGTGGATTACGAACCATTAACAAGCATCCATGCCACCGTCAGGATTCGAATCTCAAGCCTGTGGTACCAATGGCCAAAGCACTAGTTAATTGGCCATCAGGCCGCCATGGAAGGAGGGAAATGGTGGCAGCTTCTGTTGTGATAGAGCACCAGTAAGTAGAAGTCTAACTTGGCTCCATGACATTGAAGAAGGTGGAAAAAGCCTTCCGGGAGGACTTTTAGTGGGGAACTACCCAGCATTTGCGTATCGTATGGGAGCAGGTAGCAGCAGGTAGTCCAATTAACAGTCAAGATGCTGAAGATCACAAACACCATTGAGTGTCCTCGTTTTCGAAACAATATCTATATCAAGGCCTCCAGCGGTTTGAACCTCAGCCCTAAAGTTCACCAGCGGCGCACTTTGATAAAGCCACGAATCGGTTGTAAGAATTTTTAAAATATATCAATAAATTTTGCAGTGAATTGTGTTTCTTAACAATAGAAGAAAATTATTAATCATAATTGTGTCTCATGCCGTATTGGACAGTTGTTTTCTCTCAGTTTTACATTGGATTAGTATGAAGTTATATATTCTGTATTCAATATAACATCTATCGCATTCTGTTTAAATGAATCATACGAAACGCTAGAAAAAACGAGATATATTTGGAATCAATTTAAAACGAACGCAAAAATACCTTCCTAAATATTGAAAGTTTCCGTAAAGATCCAAATAACAAGTACTATTTTTAAACTTCCCAAAAAAGCAATGTCATTCAAAAAAAAAGGAAAATATTTCTTAACGTAAAAAGGATCGGTATTCTCGAATACATTGAGTCATATTTGGGAAAGGTTTCTTTTCCAAATTTGGGAAGTTATTTACGGATGTACAAAATAATTTAGGTCAACAGCAACAACAAAAAAAATTAGTGAAGAGATATAACAATATACATTTATTTAAAATTTTCTTTATATTTTTTATTTCATAAATTGAACTGTGTTTATTTTAAAACTCCCATAGATTCTATTGTATTAAAAAAAGATACTAAGACCATAAGTGATTTTGTCAACTTTTTATCTTAATCATTTGTAAATTTTTTACCTCATTCATATTGAAAAATATGTTCATATATTTTATAAAACAGTATCAAATAATTCAATCTTGATATTTTTACTAATGTCTGTTTCAGAATAAACAAATAGTATATTAAAGCACATAAAACACTTTTTATAGGATATAAATATCATAGATAAATAAAATAAATGCTTTTGATAACAAAAAAAAATAAATTTTTTTTATAAGCAAATTTCTCTATACTGTTTGTTACAGTTCGATTATGATATTAGTAAATGTTAAAAATTTAAATGGTAATATTTTTATAGTAATAATTCTATTAATGCATATTTTAATGTAAAATACAATTTTGTACATTGAAGCTTATTTTTCAATTCCTTCTATTAGCTCATACTGTCCCTATATATATATATCTTGTTCAAATTTTCAATCGTTCATAAAATACTTGTTATTCATTCACTCAAGTGCAAATACATTTTTTTTAACTTGTAGTGGATGACACTTCATGCTAATACAGTTTTTTTAAATATTAATTCATTCATTAAATTTAATTAATTAATTTTAGTTTTTTTAGATTTAAGTTGAATATATCTGCCAATAGATGGCGCCAGATAAACTTAAAAAATGAATGAAAATTATTTATAAAGGGCTTTCTGCAATATAATGAAAAAAAAAGTAGGAATTGACTTTTTAATTATTTTTTTTTATTTATTAATTTAATTAATTTTTAATTTTTAAATTTTTAATTTAATTAATTTAATTTAATTTTTTTATGTTACTTGTTTTTCATTTTATGACGTTCATTTAACGTATATTTAAAAATTAAATACAATAAAGCCTTTTATTCTTGGTGGATTACAAATCTTAAAAGTTTAAAATTTTGACTTTTTCATTTTATCAGTAATATAAAAAAAAATTGGCAAAATTTAATTTTGTTTTCAGTAAAGGCACATGTTATTTAAAAAATATATATTTTCGAAAGTAGAAATATTATAATTTTTCAAAATATAATTCGAAATATTAAAATAAAAATAGAACAGAAAAACAAATTAAGAGAATAAACCCATATTATTTAGTTTTCTTTTAAAATAAAAACAAAAAGTTTATATCAAAATGTACATTCAAATATTCGATAAGCTTATTTGTTTCCACATATTACAATATGCATCAATTTTTTCGTTACTTTTCAATTACGTTAGATATATTTTCTTCACGTACGGAAACCTAATATTTTTATTCTATTATTCGAATTTATTTTTTACTCTACATTTTTTTTACTTTAAAAATTAATTTTATAACATAAAGTAAAGTCTTTATTTTCCAGTTACTATTTGTTTATATTTTTCTGTCGAATATATCAGTATTCCATCCATAGCAAAATTTCATTGTTAAAATTTTGGGATACTATAGATAGATATAATTCATTTTCCACTTATTCTTCGAAATAAAATATAATTTTAAGTAAAATATTAATATGGTTGGCTCTAGTTTTTCTTAAATTTATTCAAAATGGAATATAGATTTCAGTTACGAAAAGCTGCATACTGCATAATTGATCGTTACAAAATTATTATTAGTAATAAATCTTGACTAATGAATTTTATTTACATCCACATCACGTTTTTTTAATTAATAATTTTTATTGATTGTAAAAAATGATTCTATTAATAAATAACATATTAGAAATTTTATTTTTATTTAAGGCCCAATCTTGGTAAATTTTTTTATGGTGTTGATGTAGGACTATGTAGGATCTTACACAATACTCCTTATTTTTGTCTCACATGAGTTAAAGTTACCATACTATCTGACATCGATGAAATAAATCACTGAATTGTAGTTAAATTAGTTTGTTAATTTAGATAAATATAGTGATGGCCCCTTTAATATTTTTGTCTATTGCAACCTTTTTTTTAATCCTATGCCCGTCTGACTTCTTAGTCATTAATTGACGAGCAGCCCAATACAGTAAACAACAAAAATAATCTCTAAAAACATTGTGAGTTAACACAACACAAAAAGGGAAAACAGTTAAAAAACAGTAGGGCATATGCTCTCCAATCATAGACAAGGCATGGTCACAAAAGGGGCAGATATATGTAGTAGCCAGTTCTATTCTATACAGGTGACATTACAAGCAGTCCTGCCCTTCACTAGTCTAAAGCAGGCTCTAGGCAAGGAACTGCAACAACATTTATAATCACAACACAGCTTATAAGCATTGTAGATAGAGAAAATTCAACATTGTTATGACTTCATAACATATTCCAAATATTACTTTTTTTCACCTATTGAATTTATTCTATATAAATCGTATGGAAAATAAAACAATTTTACCCTAATCTCAACTAGCTTTAACATGTAAATCTAACATAGATTAGGGCAGAATCATAAAAGAAAACAGCAAACGTCTCGCATGCCAGCAATGGTAACATTTCATTCCAGGTTTGAGGTATTCTAAGTTTGTTAATTAGCGGAAACCTTATGAGTGTTAAAATATTTAATCGGACCAATTCTCATGAAAAAGTATAGATTAAAAAAATATCGCATTTTATTAAATCGTTTATTGAATTCTTACTATTAGTTCACACTCTCCCTATACATATTTATATATCTTGTTCAAATTTTCAATCGTTAATAAAAATACTTTTTATTCATCCACTCAAGTTCAAATACATTTTTTTCTTAAACTTGTAGTGGATGACACCTGATGTTAATACAGTTTTTTCAAATAATAATTCATGAATTAAATTTAAATAATTAATATTGTGATTCTACGTATATAGTATTTATATTAATTGTAATTATTTAATAAAAAGTAACTAAAATAAAATTTTTCTTTGTTGACCTAAGTAGGAATTGACTTAATTTTTTTTTTATGTTACTTGTTTTTATTTAAAAACAATAAACGATTTCAAATTAAATTCATAAATTGTAAATTTATTTCTAATTATAATAAATTTTGTTGTATTCGTGTTATTTATTGGCATTTAAAAATATTATAGCTGCAACAATTGTTTAATCAATTGTTTCTTGTGTTAATGTTAATATATTAATGGATAATTTAAATATAAGTTTACCTCGCATAATTATTACAGAATATGTTTTTGTTGTATTTCAAGAGAAATTGCAACTCACATCAAACAGCCTTTTATCAAATCCACGTCTTCTTGTACATTGGCAAGCGCTTTATTCCGTTGGGTCAGTGAGGCAGAAATTTTTGTAGACAATCTCACCTTTTAAACTTTATTTGACTGTTCTTGGTTCCAATCTATTTAAAATATATTTTTTTTTTCACAAAAAGCGTCCAGAAAATTCGATACCTTATCCTACTCATTTCTACCGAAAACTAAAGGAACAAAATTTAGAACTGACTAACAAAAAAAAAAAAAAAAAGCAAAAAATGTCCAGATTTCCTCCCTCTTCAAAGTTATTGGCATGGAAGGAAGGCTTTGCGTTTTGAGTCCATTTGTTCGTGAAACAAAAGCGTTTCGTCTTTCCAAGAAGCAAATTTTCTTTTTCTTACTTATCGCTTAAAAAGAAAGCAATCTCGACATCGTCAATCACGGCTCACTTTGCAGAAAGAGGAGAGATGTTTATTGAGAGAGAAAGAGACAGCAGAGAGGAATCTCTGCAGAATGGAGTTAGGTTTTCTTTTTTAAATAGTGAATTTAAGATTTGATTCGAAAGACAGAAATTTAATATGAACTGAAAAGTCTTACTTTCAAAGGAATCCAAGGAATAAATGTATTGCTATTTTACAACGGAATTACCACTTTAGTAGGCCAGCATTAGTTAACGGATCTATTTTAAAGCAAATGTTAAATCTGGTGAGTTAACTCCTACTTCTCTCTTTTTCAGCATTCAGGCCTATTTACTTATACTAGTCTATATTCCGGTATTATGGTATATGACATCTGATTTCATAATATATATTTATTTATTCTGATTATATTCTGGTCTATTTATGTATTCCCCAGTTATAAGCAGGACAACTTCTGGTTTTTTAAGAATCATTTAACCCAGATCATATATTCCATTCAACAACTATCAGACAACTTCTTATAATAGTATATGAATGAAATGGCTATATTATATATAGGACTATATATATGTGTATCCGTGCTTCCTCCTACACACTGGCAAGAGATTTTTTGGTTTTCGGAGAAATGGTCAGTAGGCATCGAGCCTCTCACACGAACAGAAAGCAGAGCCGAGCATTTGATCAAGGTGAGAAATGTTTAGTTTGTAGTCTCTCACTCCAAAAGGAAATATACACTGAAGTGCCATAAGTCATGGGATAGCAATATGCAAATTTTCAGATGGCAGTAGCATCGCGTAGAACAGGTATAAATGCGCAGTGCTTTCGCAGAGCTTTCATTTTTGTTCAAATTATTCATGTGAAGAGGTTTTTGACGCGATGATGACCGCACGACGGGAAATTAACAGACTTTGAACGCGGAATGTTAGTTGGAGCTAGACGCATGGGTCATGCCATTACGGAAATCGTTAGGGAATTCAACATTCCCAGATCCACTGTGTCAAGAGTGTGCCGAGAGTATGAAATTTCAGGCATACCCTCCACCATGGACAGCGCAGTGGTCGACCGCCTGCACTTAACGACCGAGACCGGCGACGTCTGCAAAGAGTCGTAAATTCTAACAGACAAGCAACACTGCGTCAAATAACCGCAGAAATCAATGTGGGACGCACAAGGGACTTGTCTGTTAGAACTGTGCGGAGAAATTTGGCTTTCTTGGGCTATTCCAGCAGAAGACCGACTCGAGTGCCTTTACTGACAGAACGACATCGCTTGCAGCGACTCTCGTGGGCACGTGAGCATATCGGTTGGTCCCTAGATGAATGGAAAACCGTGGCCTGGTCCGATGAGTCACGATTTCAGTTGGTAAGAGCTGATGTTAGGGTTCGAGTGTGGCGCAGACCCCACGAAGCCATGGACCCAAACTGTCAGCAAGGCACTGTTCAAGCTGGTGGTGACACCGTAATGGTGTGAGCTGTTTTTTCATGGCATGGACTTGGTCCTCTGGTGCTACTGGACCGAACATTGACTGGAAATGCTTATGTTCAGCTACTTGGAGATCACTTGCAGCCATTCATGGACTTCATGTACCCAAACAACAATGGGATTTTTATGGATGACAATGCGCCATGTCTCGGGCCACAACTGTTTGCAATTGGTTTGAAGAACATTCTGGACAATTCCAACGAATGATCTGGCCACCTAGATTGCCCGACATGAATCCCATCGAGCATTTATGGGACATCATCGAGAGGTCTGTTCGTGCCCAAAATCCTGCACCATCAACGCTTTCACAATTATGGACGTCTATCGAGACAGCATGGCTCAATATTCCTGCAGAAGACTTCCAACGACTTGTTGAGTCCATGCCACGTCGAATTGCTGCACTTCGCAGGGCGAAAGGAAGGCCGACACGATATTAAGAGGTATCCCATGACTTTTGTCACTTCAGTGTATTTAGCACAGCCCTGCGCATTAGTTGGCTTTTAAGACTTTAACTCGTACAGGAAGTATATTTCGCGCCCCTGCACATAGCCGAGTTTCGGATTTTTAGGTTTAGAAGTAGAATCCTTCCACGAATCTATAATTATTATTAAATGTGTGCCTCTCTAATTGTATGTGTGTGTGGGTAATTTTGAACATTATTCAATGTATGAAACATTATTGTTTTTATCTTAAAGATCTTACCAAACTTTACTGTTCAAGGATAAATGACTCCACATCAAGAATTTCATTAAAATAAAATTTGTCTTGGTATTAATTTATTACTTACCATTTGTCTTTAATGCGATTGCTCTGGATAGCGCTGATTCTACTACTTACGTCAATACAAAATTCAAATAACCTCGTTGTAAAATGCAGATAATTAATTGAACTTTGAACTTTTGAAAAATAAAAAAAAAAATGGTCTGGTAAAAATTCCAACACTACGAATATTTTTATCTATATTTTAAATCAACACCTTGTTGTGCAGAACCATTAAACATAAATCAATACATTCTTTTGAAAATTCCTTCAAATTTTTTTTTGTTAAAAATTTGCAGTTATTTTAGAAATACTAATAAATTTATTCTGGCTAGACAAAACGAAAGAAACATAATGCTATTCAAAATTCTATTATACCTGAAACTTATTTAAAGGAATTTAATGGATAGAAAGACAAACGTAATGAATTGTGTAAATAAGTTTTCGAATCATACTAGAAAATTAAACATTATTCAAATTTCAAGAAAATCCTTCTCATTATCAAGCATTAAGGGCTCCAAACAAAAGGAGGCTTAAGTTTGCGTTAATATTTATCTATGTAACTAATATGGCAATTAAAATATGATTTACCATTTCTTTTGTGAAAATATAAATGTTAAAACTGCACCAATTAAATTATTTAATATTTGATTTCATAAGATTTTATAAGAATATTTGATTTTATTAGATTTTATAAGAATTGAGTTTGTAAGAATCTTTAGAATATCGTTTTCATAATAAGAAAATAAACATTTAATTATAGTTTATATTGGAGAAGTGTAAACATAGGGACATTCAGAAGTGTAAACATTTTACCGGGAATTAAATATTTTCTGATAACATTATATTATACAAATATAATGGCGAGAATAAAATTGGAATTATATATAATTATTATGGAAAATTTATTTTAATTGGAATATATATATACAGGTAGAGATTAAAAACGGATTTCAATAAACATTAATTGGAGCTCTACTCATAGATTTGCATGCTTGCTTGTTAACGAGGGTTCGAATTTACTTGTGGATTTCCTTGCAGTCCTTGCTTTGTAAAATGGGCAGATTTGGTTAAGACTGTAAAATAATTTCTCACATCCTCCTTTGTCCTAGATATTTAGATAATAATACTTGATTTTCTACCATATGGCAAAAATTTTACACGTGGAAGCTTTTTATTTGAAGACAAAGTTGTCTTTTACTGTTTTAGGGAAACTGGAAAGAAGAAAATCTTTCACTGGAAAAACTGAAAACTTGATTTGATTGGAAATCTTTTACTGGAAAAACATTGACCCGACGAAGTAGTACTAGTTTATATTTTAAGATAATACACTAGAAGTATTTCCCAGAAGAATATCCCCCCACATTAGAACAAAAGAATAATTAATTATTAATTCTATATAACTTTAAATTATTCAATAATAATGAATTATATGTTATGCTATATAATTTCAAATGGATCATTAAATAAAATGCTTATGAGGAAATTTACCAATAAATGAATAAAGATTTTTATTTTCAGAACTATTACAAATCTAAATTATATTTTCTTAAAATTAACAGAATTTTTTAATCAAAATAGGTATTACTTTTTAATACTGATCATCATCATCAGTTGCGCAACCGCCTCATGGTGGGCCAAGGCCGTCTGCCTTTTGCCAGAATTCGGAACGATGTTTCGAGAGATGTTTTCATGTAACGGAGTAGAGTTGTCAATCCTACACCCAATAATCTACAGCCATATTAAACCGGGACTACAGTTTAATGTGGACTCCGAAATATTAAATGCATCCATGGCACTGCCGGGAGTCGAGCTCGAAACCTGTGGCACCGAGCACCATTTATTCGGCCATCAGACCCTGACATTTAATAATGTATAATAACATATAAGTACATACTATAATTTTTTGTTTTTATCCTGTAAACTACCACAAGGAATATACTATGCAGAACTTTCCTATATTCACAATTTAATTTATTGCGTAAAAAGCTTACGAAACTAATATGCTCACAATATCCAACTGATTCATTAACTAAAGCAAGCCCTTTAACGGAATCAAACTTAATTACTAAAACTCACACCTCTAAAACCTGTTAAATTTTCCCATTTAATAATCATTAAGCCCCCATTAGAAAAATAAAAGTCATAATCACAGAGGTGACAAACGACAACACTTTGTCACGCCGATGTAACAATTAGCGAATCCTGAAACAGTGGAAGATATGCTTTCCGCAACTGGAATTTAAAAGTAGATCAGCCACCTATTTCGCAACCTAAACTCGGTTAACTTTTTCCCCTATCCAAGCGCTCATTAGAGCCGGCGTACCTTTTCCTGTGCCGAGAATTCTCTGTTCGGTGGCAGTTTCCGTTAATTGCACTAACGAGATCTTCGCGCAGCACCTTTCTTCGCCCAAGATGGAACGTGAACTGCGAAAACTAAATCGAGAAGGGGAATTCGGGTTTAACTGCGAACACAGTGCAGATGCGGGCTACTATAGTTTTGGAATTTAATTTCAGAAACTGTTCTTTGTTTAGCATTGCAATACAGACGGCTATAATGTAATTATGTGAATGTGGAAAATTGGATTAAACTTCCCATTACCACATTCATATAAAATATCTTCGCAGTGGCCTTGAGGGTATAAATGTTTAGACTATGAATAACTTTAAATGTCCATGAATCGGTGGCAAGAAACGAAAGATTTCTTAACTTTTATTAAAAGTTAACAAATTGTTCGATCTATATTGAAAAAATTATGTATGTCTATTGGGTCTCAGTGTGGGTCGCAGACACTATGAATTGTCTACTCATGGATGGAGTGAAAGGGGCAGCTCCTAATGTGATGGCTCACCCATAGATTGATGTCTGACTTGGCTCCGTGGCGCTGAAGAAGCACAGTGCCTTCCGGGAGAACTTTTAGGGGTTGGGTTTGGTACTCTACGGCCTTCTTGTGCACAAGAGTGCTAAACCGACAGGGACCTACAATTTAAAGTGGATTCCGAAACACTAACAAACACCCATGCCACCGCTAGGATTCGAACCTGAAGCCTCCGATACCAAAGGTCACAGAGCTAGCCAGTTGGCCATCAGGCCGCAGGACATTTAGGGGAAATACTACACAGTTGTGTATCCTATAGAAGAAAGCCCGGAAAACTTCCACCAGGTAGTTCGACACATGAGGCAAGATGCCGAAAATCACAAACTCCATCGTGTCGCCTCCTGATTTGAAACAATGTCTACAACAAAGTTAGCAGCAGATGGAACCTCCGTTCAAATGTTCACCAGCGAAGAGCATTGGGGCTGAGCCACGAGTCGGACATTTTTTTTTAATTTAATAATAATTTTTACAGAATATTTTCTGCTTATTTCCTCTAATATACTACAACATCATATTATTTATTTATTTATATTATGCTGCACATTTCCTATGCTCACATTTTAATGTATTCCTTAAAATCGCTTACGATACTAATGTGCTCACAATGAACTGATTCACTAACTATTTAAGCAAGCACTTTTACAGAATCAAACTTCATTACAAAAACCCACGCCTCTAAAACCTATTAAATTTTCCATTTAATAATCATTAAGTCCCCATTATGATCCCTTAACCACAGAAGTGACAAACGGCAACACTTTGTGACGCCGACGATTCACAAGTAACAATTAGCGAATCCCAAACCGGTGGAAAATCTGCTTTTCGCAATTGAAATTTAAAAGCAGAGATCGGTCACCGATTCCGCCCCCTGGTCCATTTCTCACCCTAAACTCGGTTCACTTTTTTCCCTTTTCAGGCTCTCATTAGAGCCGGCCTACCTTTTCCTGTTCTAAGAATTCTCTGTTCGGTGGCAGTTTCCGTTAATTGCGCTAATGAGATCTTCACGCGGCACCTTTCTTCGCCGAAGTAGACGGAACTGCGGAAATTAAATCGAGAAGGGAAATTCGGGTTTAACTGGGAACACAGTGCAGATGTGGGCTGTAGTTCTGAATTCAATTTCAGAAACTGTTCTTTCCCATTGTAACACAGATGCGGGATTGCTATTATGTGATTATGTCAAGAGGAAAATTGGATTAAACTTCACATTACCACTTTAATATAAAATATTTTCGTAGGGGTCGTTCGAGTATACATGCTTAGACTATAAATAACTTTAAATGTCCACGATTTGGTAGTGAGAAATGAACAATTTCGTAACTTTATTAAAAGGCAAGAGTTTGTTCGCTCTAAGTTGAAAAACATTATGTGCGTCTGTTGGGGCTAATCCTCAGTGGTGGACAGATACAACATGAGTAGTCTACTCATGGATGGAGAAAATGGGACAGCTTCTGCTGTTATGTAGTATTCATAGGTTGAAATCTGTCTTGGCACCGTTACGCTGAAAAAGGAAGGTAGTGCATTGGGGAAGAATTACCCTGTTTTTTGTGGATCGTATGAGAATGAGCCCAGAAAATTCCCACCAGGTAATCCGGCTCATGAGGTAAAATGCCGATCGTCACTAACACCATCGAGTCTCCTCGTCTTTTGCCTATCCATATCCTATCCATTTCGAGTATCCATATGTTGAAATCTGATTTGGTTCCGTTACGCTGAAGAAGGAAGGTAGTGCATTGTAGTAGAACGACCCCACATTTGAGTACCATGTAGAAGAAATCCCTAAAAACTCCCACCAGGTAGTTCAACTAACAAGGCAAGATGCTGAACGCCACACACGCCATCGAGTCTCCTATTTTTTGAAATAGTCTCTACAATAGAGTCTCCAGCGGATTGAAACTGAGCCCTAGTGATCACCAGCGAAAATCATTAAGGCGGAGCCCCGAAGTCGGGCATATGTATTCTTAATTTAATAATAATAATAATTTTTTTATGCAGAATATTTTCTGTCTTATATCCTCTAACACACTACAATTTTATTCATATTTTTTATTTATTTATATTATGTTGAACATTTCCTATAATCACTTTTAAATTTATTCCTCAAAAACCCTTGCGATAATAATATGTTCACAATGACCAACTGATTTATTAAATAAAGCAAGCACTTTTACGGAATCAAACTTAATTATTAAAACCCACTCCACTAAAACCTGTTAAATTCGAAGTTTAACCATCATTAAAGCCCCATTTGAAAAATAAAAGTCATAATCACAGATGTGACAAACGGCAACACTTTTTGTCGCGAGAATGATTCGCAAGTAACAATTAGCGAATACTGAACGTTCAGAAAATATGCTTTCCGCAATTGGAATTTAATAGCAGATCGGCCACCGATTACGCCCCTGGTCCATTTCACAGTCTAAACTGGGTTCACTTTTTCCCCTTTCCAAGCGCTCATTAGAGCCGGCGTACCTTTTCCCTGTCCGAGAGCTCTCAGTTCGGTGGTAGTTTCCGTTAATTGCGCTCATGAGATCTTCACGCAGCACCTCTCTTCGCCCAAGATGGAACTGCGGAAATTAAGTCGAGAAGGGAAATTCGGGTTTAACTGTGAGACACAGTGCAGATGTGGGCTGTAGTTCTGGAATTCAATTTCAGAAACAGTTCTTTCTTATTGTAACATAGACCGGGAACGGCTATTATGTAATTATGTGAATGGGAAAAATTTGATTAAGCGTCACATTACGACTTTAATATAAAATATCTTCGCACTGGTCGTGGGAGTATAAATGTTTTGACTATTGATGATTTTAAATGTCCCCGATCTCGTAGTAGCGAACGATTTCTTAGCTTTATTTAAAGTTAATTTTCGTTCTATTTAATTTGCTTGTTAATTTATTTCGTTCTTCTAATTTTTGTTAATATTTCGTTCCGAGCTTAAATAACTTTTTCACTAGATCATGATGAAATTATTATTATTTTTTTTAAGTTGGTGTTAAATGTAATGTGTCTTTATAAATTTCCAATCTTAAGACCAACTGGAATGAAAATTAGAAAAAATTGATTAATCATCACATTACCACCTTGATATGCAATGGTCGTGGGAGTATAAATGTTTAGACTATGAATAAATTTAAATGCCTACGTTTTTGTAGTAATAAACGAATGATATCTTAGCTTTATTAAAAGTTAAGAAATTGTTCATTCTAAGTTCAAAAATGTATGTGTCTATTGGGTCTCCGTTGTGGGCCGGACACACAACATGAGTAGCCTACTCATGGATGAAAATAGAGTTTGCTTCTGTCGTGATAAGAATCTCCCATAGGTAGAAGTATGACTTGGTTCCGTGCCGCTGAAGAACAGTGTCTTCGGGAGGACTTTTAGGGGGAAATACCCCACCTGTTCGTATCATATAGGAGAAGGCCCGGAAAACTCCCGCCAGGTAGGTCGATTAATGAAGGAAAATGCTGCACATCACACTGGCCATTGATTCTCCTTTTTTTGAAAGAGTGTCTAGAACGGAGTCTCCAGCAGCTGGAACCTCAGTCTTAATGCTCATCTGCGAAGCGGTTTTTGCCACTGAGCCACGAGTCAGGCAAATGTGATCTTTATTTAATATTAACAAATGTATTATTCAGAAAATTTTCTTATATTCTCTAATATACTACAACATTATTTATATTTCTTATTTATTTATATTATGCTCAACATTTCCTATATTCACATTTTAATTTAACCTTTAAAAAGCCCTTATGATGATACTAAAGTGCACACAATGTCCAAATGATTCCTTAACTAAAGCAAGCAGTTTTACGGAATCAAACTTAATTATTAAAACCCGTGCCTCTAAAACCTGCTATATTTCCCAATTTAACAATCATTAAGACCCCATTAGAATAATAAATGCCATCATCACAGAAGTGACAAAACGGCAAGACTTCACCCTGATTCACCCGATGATTCTGCATTGCAATTGGGAATTCAAAAGCAGATCGGCCACCGATTCCGTCACTGGCCCATTTCGCAGCCTAAACTCGGTTCACTTTTTCCCCTCTCAGGCGCCCATTAAAGCCGGCGTACCTTTTCCGAGAACTCTCTGTTCGGTGGCAGTTTCCGTTAATTGCACTCATGAGATCCTCACGCAGCACCTTTCTTTGGCCAAGACGGAACTGGCGGAAATTAAATCGAGAAAGGAAATTCGGGTTTAAGTGTGGACGCAATGGGGCCTGAATGGCTGAGTGGCTAGCGCTCTGGCTTCCTGTACCACAGGTTTCGGGTTCGAGTCCCGGCGGTGCCATGGATGTTTGTAGTGGTTCGGAATCCACTTTTAACCGTAGGTCCCGGTCCTAATAGGATCGTAGAACGTTGCGGGGGCATTGTTACCCGCGTCCGTGGCTTATCTTCAAGTGACACGCGCCCCCTGTGTAATGTAAAAGTGAGTAACGTCTGTGCAGTGCTTACTTTAAAAGCATCCAAAAAAAGTGAACGCAGTGCAGATGTGGGCTGTAGTTGTTGAATTCAATTTCAGAAACTGTTCTTTCAGACTGCAAAAACTGAGGGGGACGGCTATTATGTGAATGGAGAAAAATTGAATTAAACTTCAGATTACCACTTTAATATAAAATATCTTTTGCAGTGGGAGTATAAATGTTCAGACTATGAATAACTTTAAATGTCCACAATTTGGTAGTGAGAAAAGAATGTTATCTTGACTTTATTAAAAGTTTAATATTTGTTCTTTCCAAGTTGAAAAAAACTGTTCATTAGATCAGGGGGTGGCCAAACCGCTGTTTGTTATAGTTTTTTTTTTTTAACGATTCCTTAACTTTATTAAAAAATAGGAAATTCTTCGCTCTATGTTGAAAAAATTTGCGTATGCCTGTTGGGACTAATCATCAGGGTAGGGACAGACACATCATGAGTGGAGAACTCACAGATGGAGAAAAGGGGCAGCTTCTGTTGTGGTGAAGCACCCATAGATTGAAGTCTCACTTCGCTCCTTCGCGCTGAAGAAGGAGAACAGTGCTTTCCGGGAGGTCTTTTAGGGGGAAATATTCCATATTTACGTATTACTCCCACCAGGTAGTCCGACTAACGAGGCATGATGCTGAACATCACAATGCCAATCGAGTCACCTTGTTTTTTTTGACAGTGTCTACAACAAAGCCGCCAGCGGAGTGAACCTCCACCCTAATGATCACCAGCGAAGAGCGTTGAGGCTAAGCCACGAGTCGGATATAAGTGTTCTTTATTTAATAATAATATATTATGCTGAAAATTATCTGCTTATATCATCAAATATATTACATTATTTGTAGTTTATTTATATTATTATGTTGAACATTTCATATATTCCCCATCCAATTTAATCCGTAAAAACCCTTACAATACTAATGTGCTCACAATGTCCAACTGATTCACTAACTATTTAAGCAAGCACTTTTACAGAATCAACGTCATTACAAAAACCCACGCCTCTAAAACCCATTAAATTTTCCATTTAATAATCATTAAGTCCCCATTATGATCCCCTAACCACAGAAGTGACAAACGGCAACACTTTGTGACGCCGACGATTCGCAAGTAACAATTAGAAATCCCAAACCGGTGGAAGATCTGCTTTTCGCAATTGGAATTTAAAACCAGCAGATCGGCCACCGATTCCGCCCCTGGTCCATTTCGCAGCTAAACTCGGTTAACTTTTTCCCTTTCAGGCTCTCATTAGAGCCGGCGTACCTTTTCCTGTTCTAAGAATTCTCTGTTCGGTGGTAGTTTCCGTTAATTGCGCTAATGAGATCTTCGCGCAGCACCTTTCTTCGCCGAAGTAGGAATGGGGAACTGCGGAAATGAAATGGAGAAGGGAAATTGGGGTTTAACTGTGAACACAATGCACATGTGGGCTGTAGTTCTGGAATTCAATTTCAGAAATTGTTCTTTTTCCCATTGTAACACAGGCTCTTATGTAATTATGTGAATGGGGAAAAAATTTGATTAAGCGTCACATTACCACTTTAATACAGAATATATTCGCAGTGGTGATGAGATTATAAATGTTTAGGTGATGAATAATTTTAAATGTCCACGATTTCATAGTAACAAACGTCGATTTCGTAATTGGAAAAGAGCGATTTATTAACTTTATTTAAAGTTAAGAAATTGTTTTCGTTCTGAACTTAAAAATTATTCACTAGATCATTATAAAATTTAAAAATACTTTTTTTAAGTTTGTATCAAACGTAATGATCTTCATAAATTTCGAAACTATTATCTTCAATCTTAAGACTAACTGGAATAAATAAATATAATGAAATGAGAAAAATTTAATTAATGTCTCTTTACCACTTTAATATAGAATATCTTTGCAGTGGTCGTTTGAATATAAATTCTTACATCACGGATAATTTTAAACGTCCACGATTTTCTAGTAGGAAACAAAACGATTTGAACGATTTGTAGTAAGAAAAGAATGATTTCTTAACTTTATTAAAAGTTCAGAAATCGGTCGTTTTAAGAAGAAAAAAATTTATTGATCATTATAAAATTTAAAAAAAAAAAATATTTTTAAATTTGGTTTTAAATGTAATGATTTTATAAATTTCCAAACTAATCTCTTCAATTAAGTCCAATCAGAACGACTATAATGTAATTATAGGAACCGGAAAAAAATGACTACTGCAGATTACCAAACTTAACATAAAACAACTTAGCATTGGTTGCAGGTTTTAAATGTCTTAACACTACCATTAAATATCTTCGCAGTGTTCGTAAGTGCATAATATCTTCGCAGTGTTCGTAAGTCTTGTGGTACCGAGCGCCAGAAGTAAATTTCTTAATGGCGCTCGGTACCACAGGTTTCGGGTTCGAGTCCCGGCGGTGCCATGGATGTTTGTATGGTTCGGAATCTTTTAGGTCCCGGTCTAACACGATCGTAGAGCGTTGTGGGGAGTGACATATTAAAAATAAAGAAAAACTAACTGTTCATATATATATAGTGATTAGGGGATTATAGTCTTTGTTGCTTCACATCCCCATATACCACTTCATTCATCATCATCAAGTGCATAATTTTTTCAATCTAAGATTAAAAATTATTCATTACATGATTGTAAAATTTTTTTTAAAAAAAAATTTCAATTTGATTTAAAAATGAAATAAATTTTATAAATTTCCTAACTATTATCTTTAATTGTAAGACGAACTGGAACGTAATAATGTAATCATGTGAATGAGAAAAAAATTAAACCTCATATTACCACTTTAACACAAAATATCTCGACGTTGGTCTTAGGTTATAAATAGTTATAAATATTTTAGAATGAGTAAAAGTGAAATTTGTTGTTATATTTTATTTTATATTAAGTAATTTGATTAAATATATAAATAATACATAAATCGTATAAGCCTTTTTTGGAATTTTAAAAACGTTAAACCATTAGTTTAGTAGTGGCGAATTCGACATCCACCAAAATGTAAACATTTTCACAGTCCCGTATTCAAGTATGTTTGGTGACACACCATACACCTGAATTACGCCAACGGCGTCTCAAATCGCTCAAGGTCGTTATAGAAGAAAAAATATAATCTGTTTTTATATGAAGCAAATAAATACATTGCGAAATGTTTATCGCGAAATTAAATGCTTACGGAGACAATTTGCCAAGTCTAATATCTCCAATTTATGCGCTTTCCAGAATCGTAAAATAAACCTAAATTCATCAAATAGGAGGGCTTCCAAAATAGTATCAACGGTGTCAGTTAAATTGCATGCTTACTTTGATTAATAACAGTGTACAAATTAAAATTTTTGTATTTTTTTCATGTTGATTTTGCTAGCCATTTTTGTCGTTTAAATACTAAATAAAAATATAATAACCAACGATAGGAAAACTTACTGCAGTTTTCTAAACATTTTATTATTTAAAGTTTAAAGAAGAATGGCTAAAGGTTTTACTTAATATATATTATATTAGACTTTATTTTATATTACGTAATTCCACTAAATATAAAAATAATACTTTAAAAAATACAATTAAAGCTAACTATATTAGTTTAGCAATTAATTTAGCGAATTAAACTGCTACAAAAAAGGAAAAAAAACATTTTAACCGTCCTGTATTCAAGTATGTTTGGCAACACATCACAAACCCGAAATTCCGCCAACGGCGCCTCAAATCACTCAAGGTCGTTATAGAAGAAAACATATTCTATTTTTATATAAAGCAAATAAAATACGGATTAATTTATCAATGCAGCCTATGCATTGCGAAATGCGTATCGAGAAATGAAATGCTTAAGGAGACAATTTGCCAAGTTTAATATTTCCAATTTATGTGCATTCCAGAATTGTAAAATAAATTTAAATTCACAAAATAGAGGCATTTTCAAAATTTTCCTACGGTTTGAGTTAAATAGCATATTTATTGTGATTAATAACCGTGTGCAAATAAAAAAAATGGAAATTTTTGTACATTTTCATGTTGATTTTGCTAGCAATTTTGGTGTTGATATACTAAATAAAACTCCTATAATAACCATCAATAGGGAAACTTACAAGAATTTTGTAAACATTTTATTATTAAAAGATGAAAGGCTAAAGGTTTATACGATTGAAGAGTTTAGTTTTAATTAAAAATTGAAAAACAAAACATGAAAGTATGAAAAAATAAAAGAAGTTTGATAATAATTCAAAATTCACAGTACCTTTTATATCAACCATTTAAATATTGCTATGCTACTGAATAATGATGATGTTGAAGATTATTCTCATCTCCGGTGGTGACAACTATAAAAGAATGAAAACATTGGCAATGCCCAGGGGTTAAAGGAAATCGTGAGAATTGAAAAACGTCTAAAAATGCAAGATTGAATTTAGGAAGGTTAGAGCAGAATATTCCTAGATCTTTTAAAATTAGAATACGGTTCATATTGTTTGATCTCTTGAGTGGCCAGATGTTGGTGGTTGTCAATATTATTGAAGAATATTTCTGAAAGTTTTTTCCAGTACTTTTTGAGAGGTAGCAGGAAGATGGATCTTTGAATATCAGCGTTTCTCATGAACTAGTTGGCATTCGTTATTTGTCTAATAGTCATATTTTGTTGATCTTCCAAGATTTTAATGTTATAATTAACGGCATAGGCCCATACCTGGCAAGCATAGGTGAGGTGAGGACGAAGCATAGAGGTTAAAATCAGAAGTTTATTATGTCTACTCATGCTCGAGTTTCTTGCTATAAGGGGATAGAGTCTTCTAATATTTCTTCTGTATTTTTGTTCGCCATAGTTAAAAAGAAATTCCAGTTTAGAACCATAGAATGAACAAAGTAAGAGTTATTTAATAATATAGTAAAAGCAGTATAAAAAAGCATGACTGACTTATCCTTGCACCGCCCCAATGTAGAAAATGCCATCTAAATATAATTAAAACAAAACCATCATTAATTTGAACAAAAATATTTTAGCTCATCAAAACCCCAGCTCAGTGAATAACGTAATAGACTTCTAATTCAAAAGTTTTCGGATTCGAATCCCTGTAGATTTGATTTTTTTTTGTGGCTCTATGATCATTTTGTGCACACTTTAAGTTAATGGGTTTTACGGTTTTAACATGAAATAAATAGTTTATCATTTTGTAGTATCTACTACTTGTCCCTAATTGTGCCGACTATTTCTTTAAAAATTAGTTTTTTATTTAATTTTTTTTTGGTCATCAATTATTTTTCATTAAATAACTTAAACATTTAAAACAACTATTTAATTTCTTTTATTTTTTTATATATACACTAAAAATTAATTAAGCAACCAACCGTAATTTTAAGAATTGGATATTCTCAAATAAGATGGTTTGGTTTGAAGCTCTACGGCCATTTTTCGCACACATTAGGCTAATTAGACCGATCCTTATAGTTTAACTTAGAACCCAAATCACCACCACCACTACTACTACTACTACACCACACCACGTCACATCACATCACATCACATCACATCACTGTGTCTAGAGATGAATTGTCCCTTTACAGCTTGGGAATGATGTGGGTGAGTCTGACTGGGTTCTGAGTAACTCTCTACGGTCATTTGAGACCAGGACTTACGGCTTAAAGTGGATTCCGAATAATTACAAACATCCATAGATTCGAACCCGAAACCTGTGATCACGAACCACTAACAAACATCCCTGCTACAACCAAGATTGGTACTTAAAGCCCATGTTACCAAATGTCAGAGCGCTAGCCAGTTGGCCATCAGGCCGCCATTTAAGATGAGAAGCTAAAGGAGGGTTTATTTTCATTGGAACTCCGTTATCAGTATTCCAGTTGGCAGTCTTTTGGTTGCTCTGGTTGAAATTACCTTTCTTTTTTTCAGCTATCAGATCCAAAGAAAAGTCCAGAAGAAGCACATTTGTTTTGGAATGTTATATTGGTACTGTTAAGGTCACGTATATCAACTTTTCGTATCTTGTCAAGATCGAAAATAAAAAGAAAATACTATTCTCTAAAATACTTATCCTATACAATTAATACTTGAAACCTCGAACGTGATTTCACTTCATCTCAATTCAGCGGACTTATTTGCTCAGAGTGGCTCCTGATAAGGAAGTCCTTTTTGCGATCCTGGGATCAATGTGGTTGTCGAATATTTTTGAAGTATTTATTAAGGTTTCTGTCGAAGTTTGTTGCGTGCACTCTGTTCAGTTGATGATGAAAAAGCATGTATTTGCAGTGAAATGCTATTATTATTATTATTTTTACTATATGGTAATTTTGAACTCAATGATAGAAAATAACGAATAAAATGCTGAATCACTCAAATATAATTATACCATTCTAAATTTTAGATGTTAATTCCTCAAAGATTTTAAAATAACACTATATATTATATGTTAATATGTAATTTAATTAATACCTTATAGTATATTTTTACAGCGTATTAAAATAAAACGATACTCCAAATAAACATATTAATATGTAATGCAAATTTGATCTAAATTACTGCATTTTAAAACTTTTTCTCGTTATTTAGCATTCTCTACTAACTCATGACAAATGTTCTGTTTCTCGGCTCTTGGTAAATTACTAATATTACTTCAAGTTTGAGTTTCATTCGCACTTTGAACTGAAATGGTAAGACCAGTTTAAAACTGGTCACTAAATCGGTTTCAAGTGCTTCTTAGAGAGAACACCTCTGATGGTCTTGGAGGAGGGAAGTTTAGAAACTTACTTTAAAGTTAGAGAAGTACCTGGTGCACATGTATTTAGATTTACAGAACTCTGCAACCTCCGTTAATGAGTTTAAATAATTCTCTCAAGATTATATTTCAGTTAGGCATGAAAAGTTCGGATCCTCAAACCGTGAAGTGTGTTAATAGAAATTACTCATAATTGCAAATTTATTTAAGTAAAGATGCAAAAAGCTCTTGCGTTTGAAGATTTCGTAAGTTACATTGCTTAGTATATTTTATAAACATTAAGATTATTGCATGTACTTAAAGAAAATCAGTTATCCTGTTTGCCCCAATTTTGTCATTTTACGCAAAGATATCGCAATTAATAAAATTTTCATGATAAATTATTCACATAAGGAAATATAAACCATTTTTATTGAATTTATCTAATGTATAAGTAAATATAATACTTACAGCGTATAAATGTAAACGACGTATAAATAACTATTCTGCAAAATAACATGTCTTTTTAATAACAGTGACCAGATTAAGCCATAATATTATAGAAAAAGAACGAAAAATTAAACTTATTCAGATTTGTATTGGATGCACGAGATATACTTCCTATACTCGGAAAAACATATTCAGGATATATACTTCCTCTCACTATGAGAGTTTGTAGGCCAACTTATGCACAGGGCTGTGCTGACTGCATTTTCTGTTGGGATGTGAGATTGTAAATTAAACGGTTCAAAGTGGCATCGCCAGATGCTCTTTAAGTCCTCTCGGGTGAGAGTCTCGATGCCTACTGATGACTTTTGAACGCCACAAGAGGAGCTCTTGCAGTGAGTAAGCAGGAAGCACTGTTACAACTGTTATTTATATACTTATTTATTTTCTAATAAAATAAATACTTTCTTTAAAGAAAAAATGCTGACTAGAATTAAGTTTTATTACCTTTTTAAATAATTTTTTTTCCTTTGTAAATTTGTTGTCATCTGCTATTAGTATTCTAATTTTATTTGTTTAACATAATGCTAATGCTAACATAGGGCTAATGCAGAACCACTGAAATAATTATCCCATTCTAAGTTTTTAGATGTTAATTACCCAAAGTAATTTAAGATAACATTACAGAGTACATGTTAATATGTAATTTAATTAATACTTTATAGTATATATAATATTTTACAGCGTATTAAAAATAAACGACGCTAGATAACTATACTCCAAATAAAACATATTAATATTTAATACAAATTTGATCTAAATTACTCGCTGTTTAAAACTTTTATCGTTTTTAATGTTCTCTACTTGCTCATGACAAATGTTCTGTTTCTCGTCTCTCAGTAAATTACTAATATTACTTTTCAAGTTTGAGTTTCATTCTTTGCACTTTGAACTGAAATGGTAAGACTAGTTTAAAACTGCTTACTAAATCGGTTTCAAATGTTTAGAGAACACCTTTGATGATTCTTGGAGGAGCGAAAGTTTAGAGACTTTTTTTACTTTTTAAAGTTAGAGAAGTACCTGCGGTATTACGTATTTAGATTTATAGGAACTCCAAAACCTCCGTTAATGAGTTTAAATAATTCTCTCAAGATGATATTTCAGTTAGGCATGAAAAGTTTGGATCCTCAAACCGTGAAGTGTGTTAATAGAAATTACTTATAAATGCTTATTTAAGTAAAGATGCAAAAAGCTTTTGCATGTTTGAAGATTTTCTTAAATTACATTACTTAGTATATTTATAGAGATAAAGATTATTGTATGTACTTAAAGAAAGCTATTATATTTGCAATAATTTTGTCATTTTACGCAGAGATTTCATAACTAATAATATTTTCATAAAAATTAACATCAGGAAATTTAAACTATTTTTATTAAATTTCATTAACATCTAATAGTATGTTATTGCGCCAAAAAGTAAGACCAATTTTTTTTTTTTTTTCAAAACCACTTTATTTATTCGTCCAAGTTTATTTCATCACCTTCAAAGTAATCCCCTCCGGGCAATGCACTTACGCCAACTTTTTCCAATCCTCAATGCTTGAAATGCCATCGGCAGGGATGGCCTTAAAAGCGCGGGGCGATTCACGTTGAATCTTTTCAATTGACTCAAAACGGTGCCCGAGGAGTGGTCTTTTGAGTTTAGGAATAGCCAGAAGTCTCACGGTGTGAATACGGTGGTAGAGGAACGATATGGGTTTCCATTTTGGTGAAAAATCACGATGAATCAATGCAGTGTGAGCTGGCGCATTCAGTGTTTTCTGTACCCATCGAGATTTGATCTGTTTGAGGGTTAAAATGGAATTGACCAATCCTTTTGAAATTCCAACATCAGCAGCAAATTTTTCTAATAAAAGTCTCCGTACGGAAAGCCCCAAGTTGGGCCCCCAATTTGTAGTAGATGTGTCGTTTTGTTTGTTGGTGTAACTGGAAACTGGGTGTGGTCGAACTGAGACTTACGTTGAACAGCACATAATTTATTTTATAATTATTTTTAAGCTCGCAAGCACGAACACGACACACAACAACAGTTAATATACAACAGGTAACATGTTTAAAGACATGTTTTGTTGCCTACTGACTATTTTCTTCTGTGCTCCACAAGGAGCGCTCGGGCAGTAAGTGTAGAGGAAACATGATTGCGTTGGAGAATCACTGTTACAAATGTTATTTATGTACTATCTACTATCTTAGTTATATACTATTAATCTAATAAAATAAATAATTTCTTTTAAAGAAAGAATATTCCCCCAGAATTACGTTTTATTACCTTTAAAATATTTTCTTCTTTCTGTTGAAAATTTATTGCCATCTGCCATTTGTATGCTAATTTCTATTTGTGTAACATTTGGGTGAACCGCTGAAATAATTATACCATTCTAAATTTATAGATGTTAAGTCCTCAAAGTAATTTTAAGATAACATTATATATTACATATTAATATGTAATTAAATTAATTACTAATAGTATAGATAATATTTTACGTATTAAAATAAACGACGCATAGATAACTATACTCCAAATAAACATATTAATATTTAATACAAATTTCATCCAAATTATTCGCTGTTTTAAAACTTTCCTCGTTATTTAAAATTCTCTACTAACTCATGACAAATGTTCTGTTTCGTGAGGCTTTAGTAAATTACTAATATTACTTCAAGTTTGGAGTTTCATTCGCACTTTTTGAACTGAAATGGTAAGACTAGTTTAAAACTGCTTACTGTAAATCGGCTCTAAGTGTTTAGAGAACACCTTTTGATGGTCTTGGAAGAGCTAAAGTTTAGAAACTTACTTTAAAGTTAGAGAAGTACCTGTTATTATTGCGCATTTAGATTTACAGGAACTCTACAATCCTCCTTAATGAGTTTAAATGATTCTCTCAAGATTATATTTCCAGTTAGACATGAAATGTTTGGAGCTTCAAAACCGTGAACTAACTTAATAGAAATTACTTATAAATGCAAATTTATTTAGATAAGATGTAGAACCTCTTGAATTTTAAGTCTAAAACATTTTCTAGTCATTTGTTGAAACACTTAGTTCAATTTTAAGTACATGTAAGAATCTTATGCATATGGGAAATATTACTTCTATCATATTTGCCACAATTCAGTCATTTTACGCAAAAGATGGTAGAATTGATGAAATTTAATAAAATTTTCATGATAAATTATTCGCATAAGGAAATTTAAACTATTTTTATTATTTTATTTAATCATAAAAATTTATAATGTTAAAAGAAAATTTAACGTATACGTCTTAAAATACTACTTTATAAAAATTTAGAATGGGATAATTACAAACAGTGGTTTAGTGTTAGGCCCGATGCTACACAAATAGGAATGAGTATACCAAGACAGATGGCATGGTTGCTTAATGGCAAAGGTAATGTATTAAGTATAACGAATAAGGGTTTTGGAGTATAGATAATTATACTCCAAAAATAGTATATGCCTTTAAAACATCAACCTGATTAGTTTACAATATCATAGAAATGAAAAAAAGAACAGATGATGTGTTGAAATGTATAAATGAAATGGACTACAAAGCCACACTCAGCAAACATAAAACCGACAAATCATCAAGCAAAAAATG
>BPLR01014731.1:0-126467 GCA_021605095.1 Caerostris extrusa | reverse complement strand
TTCACACTTTCTCTATATATATCCTGTTCAAATTTTCAATCATTCATAAAAATACTTTTTATTTTTCCACCCAAGTTCAAATACATTTTTTTGAACTCTTGTAGTGGATGACACTGGATGTTAATACAAAGTTTTTTTCAAATATTAATTCATTAATTAAATTTAATTAATTAATTTTTTTAGATTAAAGTTGCATGTATCTACCAATAGATGGCGCCAGATGTAAGTGGGGAAAATTTCAACTTAAAAATAGGAATTGACTTTTTTTAAAATTTTTTTTTATATTACTTTTGTTTGTTTTTATTCACTTCAATTATATAGTGATTCTTTTTTTACATTTAAACGATATGAAATAAATTTTCAAAGGGCACGTTTACATTTTCATACCGTGTTTATGTGAGTTTAATTTGAAGCTAAAAATACTGCAATAATAATAAAATGATTCAGGACTAATTTATTGAAATAACGGAAAAAAAGGAGATTTTTTCGAAACAAATCTATTCCTACAAAATATCAGCATGCTAAAAATTATAATATCTTTGGTAATTATTTTATTTTCATTTAAAAAACGAATTACATATATGCCAATGAATAAAGGACATTTCACTAAATACTATGCTATATTGCATGAAAATGCTTTCCAATGGCTTGGTAATTCCAATTCTTATAATTTTGATCCTCATAAAATGAGGATATTATTAAAATTACTTAAAAGAGTTAAACAACAAGATTTAGTTAGGGTAAAAATATTAAAAATATGAAAACCTTTCATGCCTCTTTTTAAAGACAAAAAAAATTTTTATAAACAATATAATAGTTAAAAGTTGATATTTTTTTAAATGTTGTTTAATCATATAAATCTATCGTACATTTCTAATTATGTAATGTATTAAAAACATGATTGGGATTTTTAGGAAAATGAGCATATTTTATTGAAGCCAATTTCCAAAAAGTTCATAAATTATAATGCTAATGATTATCGTTACAATACTATAATTTCAATGAGATTGGAAGCCAATCCTTACTATACTTTAAATGGTATTTATTTGTATAAGATGATATTCTTCAAGCGAATCATTTGGTACATACTGATTTTGAGGAGGTCCAGGACAACATTGTTTACTTTTAAATACTCCTTCAAACTATCATTTTCATGTTTACGAATTAAATAATTATTTATTTTATTTTTGATCAAAAATCAAATATTTCATTGTCAATATACATTTTGTAAAATAAAAGATGATATGTAGGACAACTGAACATAATTAAGCTTTTTAAAATTTTTAAAGAGCTCAGAAGTTAATGCTACATGAATTCGCAAACTCACGTGATCTTTCTCCTAATTTTATTTAAACAAAAATCTTTTACGTAAAATACGATACTTTGCTTAATATTAGTAAACAATGAAGAATCATAAAATTAAAGTAATAGTAAAGAAATGCCACTTTAAAAAAAAAAAAAGAAGAAAATACAAAAGAGAAAAGATGACAATTTGTAAAATATTGGCAATGCTTCTATGTGCAAAAAGACTGACAAATAGACAAATAAAACTATTTTTTTCTTAGATCATACTTTTTTATTTGCTTAAACCCTTTTAACCATGGAAAAATTTTAAAAATGCATTCTAAAATAAATATTTTTACAACAATTTATAATTATACGGGTGATAGCAATTTTTATCTAATACGATATAAAACATTTATGAAATCCTTGAACAGTTTATTTTGTTAGATTGTAAATTTTGATATAAAAAATAGTTTTCTTGATTTTCTCTTAATATTTATTGTTTTGTCATTACAAAACTGTTTTAGTTTAACAGATGAAATGTAGATGGCGGCACATACAATAGAGGATTATTTCTATTGATAAAGGCGAAGGATGTATTTTTGAGGAGTTAATTCCTGGGGAAAAGAAGCTTCCCATTGCCTACTGTTACTTAATTACTATTAAAATTTACATTAAAAGAAATTAAAATTCAAACATAAGAGAAAAAAATTAAAATTTATGAGTTAAAATAAAGTGAAATAATTAAAGTTAAGCCATAGCTCAGAGTTTAAAAATATAAAAAAATATTTAGAATAAATAAAGATAAATTAAAGAGTTAAATATCAAATTAAATTTTAATCTTTTCTGTTGACATTAATCATTGTTTCTCGATTTTTTGGAATATGTATACACACCTAAATATCATTTCAAGCAAATTTTTATTTATTTAATTTATATTTTTAAACGCTAATATGAAAAACTTTTAACGTTTGTTGTTTATTTTTAGGTCACAAATCTAAATTAAGAAAAAATCCTGAAATTTTGTAGAATTTTCTGAATTTTGTTTTTAAAAAGTTTTGTTTTAAAAGAACTTTCTCTCCATTTCTTTTTTTGCTCATAATTTTCAAGAATTTATCTGTCGTAAAAGGTTTGGTTATATATATATATAAATAATAATAATAAGTTAAATACAATAAAACATTATTAAAAACTGTTAAACACATATTTTTATTTTTATTTTGGTCTGTTGCTTATAGATCTTATTGGCCGTATAGATTGAAAAAGTCAGAATTTATACATACAGAAAAATGACTACGAGTTTCACAGTGTTTTGGAGAACTTTAAAACTAAAATCTCTTTAAAAATCTATTTTTTAAAATCTATTTAAACTAAAATTTAAAATTAAAATCTAAAAACTATGATTTATTATTTTCTTTAGATAATTAACATCTTAAAAAAAGTTTTTTATCCTTTTCATAAATTTATATAAAGAAACACAAAATAAATTTCTCAACTTAAATATATCAAAAGAAAGAAAATTCTGAAATTCATAATTGCAATATGCAAGCGCCATTTTTTCCGTATGATTTTAAAACAATTATCAATTTCCTTTTTTTTTTAATCATTTTTATATGACTCATCATTTGATCTTACATAATTAATTTATTCACTTAAAATATGATAATAACCCCACTATCTTCAAAATAAATAGTTTCTATTTTTAGTTTATTATAAATCATGTTCATAATAGAGTTTTAACATTATTAAATTTAAATTTTAACTTTCAAAAAATATGCAAATGTACAGTATTTAAAACGTTTTTCAAGTTGTTTTTTCAAGTTTCATAGCTCAGTTGTGTAAAAAAATAAGTATGATTATATATGGAATCATAGAAAAAGTATAATAAATGCATACAAATATTTTGAGGAGAATAATTATGTTAAATAATTTTAAATAATTGGGATTATTTTATAATTTTTTTCAACTGAAATATATCACAATTTATTCTTAAAAAGTTCTAAGATTGTTATTTATTCTAGCAATTCGGCAGTTAACCGACTTGTTTTTTTAACTACTGCTAACTAGTACGTCTAACAAGATTCATCGGAAGAATTTCCAAAATACCTTCTTGCTTTTAAAGTATCATTATAATAGTAGTTTATTTCGAGTTGTAATAATACTTTCAAATTATCAGAAAAGTTTTACTAAAAGTTGCCATGGTTACTGCTTAACAATATTTAAGTAAAGAATAACAAAACTAACACAATTCAAAAGCGCTGCTTACACGAGCACGCGATCTAGAGATCTGATTCAGTTACCATATATATATATATATATATATATATATAGGTGGACTGAAAGGTTCGTTGGGTGACTCATATATGGCACTACTAGTATTAAATCCATATGATTTTTAATTAGCCCTAACCTTCAAAAGACACGTGTATAAATTTGACAGCTGTTGCACTATTAGTATGTGAGTTATAGCATTTTTAGTGTTTGTTCATCACGTGCAGTCCACTCGGCTGACTGTCGATTGACTCCGGTGTGAATTGATGGAGCCATGTTTCATCCATTGTCACATATAGACGCAAAAATTCGGGTTTATTTAGACGCAAAAATTCGTTCAAACACTGCTTAGAATTATCCATTCGTTGTTGTTTTTGGGTCGATTGTGAACTCGCGCGGCACCCACTTTGAACAGAGCTTTCGCACATCCAAATATTCATTCACGATATGTCCAACACGTTTCTTTGATATATTTAGCGTCTCAGCTATCTCAATCAATTTCACTTTACGGTTATCAGAAATTATTTTGTGGACTTTTTGATGTTTTCGTCGGTAACAGCCTCTTTGGGGCGCCCACTGCGTGCATCGTCCTCGGTGCTCATTTCGCCTCGTTTAAGTGTAGCAAACCATTTCTCTACGGTTGATTTTCCTGGTGCAAGTCCGATTAATGTTTATCAAGCCAAGCCTTGGCTTCAATAGTATTTTTTCGCCAAAAAGCAATGCTTTAATTTACACACGAAATTCCTTTTTATCCCTTTTTCAAACTAACAAAAGTTGCTTCACTAAAAATGCTATAACTCACATACTAATAGTGCAACAGCTGTCAAATTTATACACGTGTCTTTTGAAGATTAGGGCTAACTAAAAAAATCATATGGATTTAATACTAGTAGCGCCATCTATGTGTAGCCTACGAACATGTCAGCCCAACTGTTATATACGTAGTTATATATACAAATTGTTTCATTTCTAAAATGCTTTAAAGGACAAAAGTATATATGCATAATAAATTTATTATTAATTGTAAAAATTTAATCAATAGGAAATGTAATCGTGATTACATATGCTTTCAACAGAGTAGTTTTAGCAGATTGTATCTAAATTTTATTCATTTCTATTCTTTCAGTTGTCTCTCTAACAATCACTTTAAAGTTATTTTTTCTAGTTAGGCTTGCATACCAAATTTTATAATATAAAAAATAATTTCTGAAAATTGTTGTAATATATTTTACATTTTAAAAAATATTTTTTTTTTCCAGTTTTTATTTATTTATTTATTTTGCATCTGTTTTACTGATGAACTATTAAGTTAAAATTGTTACGTTTATATTTTAGTAATCCTTGCATCAGTTTTCCTTGTCTAAGGTAATAATTTATTTTTAGAATATATACTTTAAACCAAATTTTTTTTTTTTTATTTCATAAATGCTACTTTATGCTACCATACTTTCTTTTTTATTTTACAATTATAATTTTTAAAAATAAAAAATTATATTACCTTAATTTATTTTCAGAATGGTATATGTGAAATTTATTCTATAAAAATTTAAATTCGAAGAAAAATATCTAAAAACATTTCTTAAGTAAAAACTAATCTTCTTAATAGTTATACAATTAAACAATATTTTAATGCATAAACATTTTTTTAAACTATTCAAAAACAGTACTTACATACAGTAGTTAAAATTTCTGTATCAAGTAGTTTGGCTTAAAATTCTTCAGACTATTTGTGAAAGGCAATTGCATTTTTTAAATGTTCAGTAATTAAAAGAATGATTATGATGAATTACGATGATGAATTCAAAATTAATGATGGTTAAACATTTTTATAAAGATGAAAATAAATTTTTATCAAACAATCCGATCACTAATTTAAATATAGATTGTAGTTAAATAAATCATATTTATCGAATTAGTAACAATTTAAACATCTTGTTTTTATTTTATTTAAGAAAAATATTTCTTAAATTAAGAAATTTTTAACTTAACACGTTTTATATGAATTGTTAAAAGTTACATTTCTATTTTTATTTTTTATTAAAAAAATTCAGTAAAATTAAAATATGAATTTTAGTATGACTGATACGAAACAATAGTCGCTAGCTAAAAAAATTCATAAAAAATTGACGGGTCGACTTATTCGTTCACTAAAATCTTTGTCATCAATTCTCAATTATTTTGATATAAAAGTGTTTATTCATTATCCCAATAGAATAAATACACAGCCATTCTACCTTAAGAACATCAAAATAAATAAATAAAAACAACATTTTATTTTAATAAAAAACGACATCCTATTTTCAAATGGCATTTAACGAAAACATCTTGCACAAATGACTTGCATATATTTTATTGCACACCTTTTCATACTACCAGCTGTTTAATTTGACCACCAGCATAAGCAATCCCATTCAGAATGATATGATAACACAGTTCTATAATTCAATTAGCATATCTGGGTGTTCTGACACCATTTCACAACAGATAGCATATTTTAACTATGCATGGATGATGAATTATTGATGTTCAAAAGGGACTTCATTCAGCCCCTTAACTAAATATCCACGGGAGTTAAGTCTGGTGATCTTTAGAAACCAGGTAATAGAAACGATTGACTTATCAGTTGCTCAAGACCAAATATATTTAAAAGAATGTACTTCACAGAGGCTTCAATATGTACAAGCTAATTATCTGTCATTAATGTTGTTCAAAACTTCTACTAAACATAGTACCATACTGAGATTCAACCGCGGACTGATTGCTTGTAAATATTATTACTTCTAATTTATAAGCCAACACACAAAAATTAAAATTTTTTTCTATTTTGTGCACAAAAATAACACAGTTATTAGCATGGATTTTGGTGCAAAACACATTCTCTTACGAAAACTAGTACTTTTTATTTTTAAAATCCTATATATTTTTGATTATCCTGTGATTAGAATTTTTAAAGAAATCATTACCTTATTTAAATCTTTTTTATTTAAATTATTAAAAATATCGGCCAAAAAGAAAAAAATAATTTTTGTAAACAATTTTTAAAAATCAATATATAAATTTGAAAACCATACTTAAATATTTATTTATCTCATGAAATATTGATGTATTCCTGGTTATTTCAATTCATAAGAAGCCTCAGAAATCTTCTTCTTTTTAATACGACCTTGAATAAAAGATGAAGTTTTTTATAGCTTAAATTTATGAAGAATTCATTCAATTTATTTTTTACTTTCCCCATTTATAAGTTTTAAAAACTTATTTTATAATTAACACAGCATTATGAATACTACAGAATTGTTAACTCGTAAAAAATAATTTTAATGCATAATGTTATGTTGATTGAAAAATGAACTATTCATATTTTCAGTTTTCGTCTGACGTCATATAGCATACATAAGGCATACTTGAAACTACAGGTGGAAGAATAATATGAAAGTATCAGTACAAATCCTACATGTTCAAAACTGATGCCAGGCTATCTACCAAATCACGAAACATTTGCATGGTTTAACCTATTCGAAAATGGAAGAAGATGATGCTTTGGTTTTTAGCATTTTATGGACTAATGGTGCACATTTCTTGCTAGATGGGAAAGTTAATTCTCAAATTGTCTCGACATACCCTCATGAGTATGTTGAAGCAGTCAGAAAGATTCACTGTGAGTAATGGATTTACCGTATCGTTCATGATCTGTTCTTTGTCCTTCGAGAAGATTTGTGCTACGATTCTAAAATCTTGTATCCTAACAGGTGAACGGTATTATTATTTTTAACGTATTGTTCTTTCCAATTTACATAGACACAATGAATTAAACATGGCAGTTTTTGTACTCGGGAAACCCTAATGTACACACCACGTCAAATAATGGTGTTACTACAACTAAAGTTGGCACCGATTTGCTTTTGAATAGGCATGGAATGCATGAATGGCCTCCAAGATCACTATATCTTTCACCCAGAGATTTCTGGTTTTGAGTCTATCTCAAATCACGGATCTATAGAAGAAATTCCATGTGCTTATCAATTCTGAAATATATCAAATGAGGTAGAAGCTATTCCTGTTGATATGCTGTTCCATGTTATATCAGGCATAATACTAAGATTGCACTCAGTATTGTATTGGGATAATGGATGTATTGAGTAATAGTAGCAGTAAATCATTAAATTATTATACCTCTTTTTTTGCACCTTTTCGAAACAGCAGCAAAGAATATTATCGCATATTATCGAAATTTTGAACTAAGCCTTTTTTCATGTTATAAAAAATCTCCTACTAGAGGAAATCTAAAACTGGTAATCTGAAAACTGTTGATATCTGTACATCTGCCGCAGTTTATATATATATATATATATATATATATATATATATATATATGTATGTACACTCAAGTGGATGACGGTGAAACCAGCAATAGACGACATGGTGTTGGACACCCACACGCTATCAAAGAAAAGATCGTCGGAGACTGTCTCGCATGATGAAGCAAAACCGGAGCCAGACAGTGGCTCAGCTGACAGCCCAATACAATGCAGGACCAAGTAGAATAGTATCGGAGCACACTCTTCAGCGGACACTGTTGGATATGGGGCTACGCAGCAAACGTCCCATCGTGTGCCTTTGCTGACCAAGAGTCATCGCCAACTGCGCTTGCGCTGGGCCCGGGAACATCGTGACTGGTCCATGGATCAGTGGGAGAGAGTTGCCTGGTCAGATGAATCCCGGTTTGTCATTCATCACGCCGATGGCGTGTCTGGATACGCCGTCTTCCAGGCGAACAGTTGCTCCCTCAATGTACAGTAGGTCATACACAGGCCGGTGGTGCCGGTATTATGCTTTGGGGGACGTTCTCTTGGGCGTCTCTGGGACCCGCGGTTGTGGTAGAGCCGACCATGAATAATAAAGGGTATCTTAACATCATTGGGACCAGTTGCACCCTTACATGGCCTCTGTTTTCCAGCTGGAAATGGAATGTTCCAACAGGACAACGCCCCTTATCACAAGGCTAAAATTGTGTTGGAGAGGTTCCAGGAACATTATGCTGAATTCCGGTTAAATTCCTGGCCGCCTAACTCACCGGATCTCAATCAGATAGAACACATTTGGGATGTCCTGGGACGACAGCTCAGAGTTCAAAGACCACCAATTCGCAATATCTCGGATTTGCGTGACAGTTGCTAAACATCTGGTACAATCTGTCTCCGGCCATCTACCAAGGACTTGTGACATCCATGCCAAAGCGGGTTGAAGCTGTGTTGCGCGCCAAAGGTGGGCCAACTCGTTATTGACAGGTGGTCATAATGTTTTGGCTCTTGAGTGTATGTATGTGTGTGTGTGTATGGATGATATCTAAACACATTTTAATACATTATTTATCCATCGTTGTTTGTTTATTGTTCTTTTAGTGTTTGGTCCTTGAACTGAAATGGGCTTTCTTGAAATAATAGATATACAGCAGATTTATCATTCCCCAAATAAACTAGGGCAGCGGTTCTCAAAAGGTGCGCACTAGTACACAAATAAAAGTTAAGGCGTGCCTTATTGTATTCCAAAGAAATATGTACCCAGAAATGAAAATAAATATGCTATTTTTTTCTCATCAATTTTATTAATCAAAGATCGTTTTCATCAAAACATCTAACCTTTCTGGTTGCTTTTCCCTTCTTTCTTCACATAAAATGTAAAAATCGATGCCATTTATTAAAAAGAACGGAATCAAAAGTTTTCATTCAATTTCTACTAATAATTCACACTCTCTCTATATATATCTTTTCAATTTTTCAATCGTTCATAAAATACATTTTATTCATCCACTCAAGTTCAAATACATTTTTTAAACTTGCAGTGGATGACACTGATGTTAATACAGTTTTTCAAATATTAATTCATTAATTAAATTTAATTATTGAATTTGAGTTTTTTTTAGATTTAAGTTGTATGTATCTACCAATAGATGGCGTCAGATGTAAGAGAAAAATTTCAACTTTATTTACAAAGGCCTTTTCTGCAATATAGTGAAAAAAAAAGTAGGAATGATTAAAATTTTTTTTTTTTTTTATATTACTTATTTTATACTTCATTTATTACAAGTCTTTTATACTTCACATTCTCTCTGAGAAATGAACATAAGGATTAATTAGCCTTATAAATAAATATTTATATAATTTAGAAAAATTAAAAGTATGCTAATCTCGCTAAGCCTTGTATTTACCTTCATACAAACTTGTTTTATAATTACTGATCAATTTAATTTTATAACTTGTACATATACCATTTAAGTTAATCCAAACTTTGAATTCTCACAAGTGGTGTGCGTTATAGTTACTGCTTTAAAACAAAATCCGGTTGAGATTTTGGAAAGTAACTCACTAATCCGCATCAAATTCGCTTAATGAGATTTTCCAGACTTTTTCCTTTCAAGCAGTTATTTTTAAGTAACCGTAAGTAAGTTAAATGCCATTAGAAAGTTTTATTTCATTAAATATTTTCTTCAAATGTAGCACTTTTTTTTAAAAAACAAAAAAAAAATGGTTTTAAGGTTTAAGCGTTTTTTCAGTCCAAGTTCATCAGCTAAAACGCAGAGGCAGTTGTAATATTTTATTACTAAAATAGCATGCATTTTTACATAACAATTCAACACTTCAAGTTTATATAGGGTGGCCAACCCACGACATTGAATATTTTTTCAACCTGTGAGATTCATCACACTTTTGCAAAATATATTTATTTTATCATGGCCAAAGTAGTGAAAACCAATTTGTGCATCCCTATATTCAAAAATTAAGTGTCGAAATTATGAGAAAAAAAATAAACTTTGATTTTAAAATAATGTTCTTGCGAATATATCACAGATATTTCTTGTATTATTTATGAGTTTACAGTTCGCAGAATAATTAAATTATATTCTGTAAACTCATAATGCGAGCGCATCTTGGAATATCTAATATAGCAAGCTCTATGTTTTACTTTAAGTAACCTCAGTGATCATCCCCAGATATGCACAGTTGATTGTTGATAGCAGAGCAAACCAGACTCTTAATTGAAGTTGATAGCACTTTTTGGTTCAACTTACACCTGTGAATTTTTTTTTTTTTTTTCTAAAATGAAATGGGCCAAACACAAAACACGCTCCAATATAGCGGACGCTAACCTGCAACACCCATTACGATGTACAAATACCCAAATTGAGATTGATTTGCAAAGGCTAAGTGAGAGAGTGGAGAAACAAATATCGCCCTAGTGAAATAAATATTTTTAAGGACTTCTTTTTTTATTTCGTTTATATTTATGTATTTTTTATATTTCATTTTTAGTGTTATGTATTTCTTTACAATGTGCATTTAGTATCATCATCATTATATTATCTATGTTTACATGCCAACGGCCATACCATGCTGAATATACCGGTTCTCGCTAGATTACCGACATCAAGAATCATTGGGCGCTGTCAGTACTTGGGTGGGTGACCACCTCAAAACACCGCGTGCCGTTGGCATTCACAAATTTGGGACCTGATTGGCCGAGTGTCTAGCGCTCTGGCGCTCGGTGCCACAGGGTTCGAATCCCGGCGGTGCCATGGATGTTTGTAGTGGTTCGGAATCCACTTTAAGCCGTAGGTCCTGGTCTCCTATGACTGTAAGAGCGTCACGGAGCCAAAGTCAGATTTCTACCTACGGGTGCTCCATCACAACAGAAGCTGCTTCCTTCCCCTTCAATCATGAGTACGTATGGGCTCGTGGGCTTGGCCAGCCAAGTTGGATAAGAAACAACAACAATATGTTTACATGTAAGAATAATAGTAATCACAAGAATAATAACTCATTATGTTTCGATTTTTCCTCCAGAAAAATGTCTGTAGAGTATCTAAATCTAATATTGGGATACATGATTTTATATGCAGCCCGCGGAGTTAGGATGCATTTCCAAAGTGGCCCGCAAGATAATTTGGGTTGGCGAGGTTTAAATTATATTGATTTTTTTAATTTTTCGAAATGATGAAGAAGCAAATTATAGAAAATGATACAGAGATATTTTATTCACAAATACATTTATTTCACAACACTTAGATGAATAAGATAGGTAAACTTACATCATTTTCCGTTTTTGGGGAAAACGGCAACATACATTTCACTACATTTACTTAAGTAAGAGAAACAAAGGTGCAAATTTCAGGTACATCAAAGTATTGATGAAATTCAGCTTGAACTTGAGGCAGTCATATACATTTCTTAATTAAGTGAATATTTCCGAAAAATTTCAAATATTCACACATGCAAAAATGCTTTGTACACAGTATCTAAATAATAAAATACATGAAATGAAAATATATTGCAAATTTTTTGTGTAATAAATAATTTATATCATTTGCTTATTGAGTGATTTATACATCTTGATACATTTACCATTTAAAAAAATCAACAAATTATAGTTTTTCACTTTGAAAACAGAACTTAAACACATGCATTTATCCTCTATTTAATAAAGTATTCTTTGTCTTCAATGGCGTAACAGCCCCATGGTGGCATAACACACCTGATAAGGTATTATATATTATAATTTAAAGAGACAATAGGTTGAACATTTAATCATGCAAAATGTAAACATACAAATTCAATGCAATTCGTATTTCAATAAATTTAAAATGCAATTTTAAATTTTCAATTCGCATTTCAACGTAAAACATAAAAAATGATTCATTTCAAAATGAGTCCAACAGGCACTAGGCGTTTGACTCATTTTATTTCATGAAGGTTTGGTTTGTTTCTTTACGGTCATTTTGTGCACACTTTAGATTAATTATACAGAGACCTGAAATTTAAAGTGGATTTGGAACCTTCTCTCAAATATCTATGGCACCATCAGGATTCGAATCTGAAGCCTGTGGTTATAAAGGCCAGAGAGCTAGCCAATCGATCGTCAGGCTACATTTCATGAAGGAGAAATAGCATGCTTCCAAAAAGGTAAACATTAACTGTTAGTAATTTTTCAATGAAAGTAACACCATGGACAGTTGCAGATGATTGGTTTATTAAGGTGTAGCAGAAAATTAGTCAAAGCAAATGCCGTTCTTTAAAAGCAGCACATGTTTACAGCATCAAATTAATACCATTGACTGAATAACTTAGTGAAGGTCATAGCGGATAACACATGGTGTAACCGTGCTCCTTCCTACGCTGCCCCTGTGGCGTTCAGGAGAAATGGTCAGCAGGCCTCGAGACTCTCACAGGAGAGGAAGTACACAGCACCTGGCGTTTTCCTGAGAAACGTTTAGTTTCTCTCAACCCGAGAGGAAATATATTCAACGCAACCCTGAGTTATAGTCGGCCTATAGACTCTCACCTGGAGAGGAAGCCTATTTCGTTCACCTTGCGCTCAGCCGAGTTTCGGGTTTTCAGCTTAGAAGTGAAATCTTTCCGCGAATCTATAATTAAATGTCTTTAAATGTGTTAAATATTGTATGTGTGTTGTGTTTGTGAATGTGTCAATAAAGCTATGAGTTCTCAAATCTGTGTCTCCAGACTCAACCCAATCATACCCAGTTACAATTCAGTTGCTCCAACTCACAATGCTCCAATGGGAAGAATAGGCAGATATGCATTTAATATATGATCGAGCAGTTGGTAATTAATGCTAAAGAGAAAGCTTTGACATCCAGATTTACGCTTTTGTGACACTCAAGGAAACAATACCACACTAGATTTCATCATAAATAATGCTCGTCTTCTTGGGTACTAAAAACCCCTTTCATTTTGTTAAAAAAAAAAAAAAAAAAAATTACAAACATCCAGTGAAATCGCCACTTTAAATAATACGTGTGATTTAGCGCCATTTTTTTCCTTGACGATTTTTCAGCAGAATTTTGTGTAGATTTATTTTCTTTAGAAATCTGTATCGAATCACAGAATCCATATATGAAATATATAAATTAAATTCTGTAAAAAAGTAAATTTTTTAGAAGCATTTATTTCTTACATGTTTGAGCAGCTATGTTCAACTTTGTGCAGGTGCAATTTTGCAATTTTTTAAAAATGCAACTTCGAAAAATTTTAGCCACTGAAAATAGTAAATAAGAATCACAACGATGATAATTGTAAATGTCGGTTACTTCGTTATTAATGAAGCAGGGATGGTTCTTATTAACCTGCATCGATGTATATCAGTTTGTTTTACATTAAAGGTTTTGAATAAACTAGTTTATTCAATTGTAAAATTTTTTATGCATCAAAATCTAATTAAAAAAATTATTAATGCTCTCATTATGTTACAGAATGTATATATGATAAATTTCTAATTATTTTACTGCTAATTTGATATTGCTTTCTGTTGTAGTAACTTCTGACGTGCCATTTTGCCAATTAATTTTTTTCATGCTAATAATTATTTTTAAAAAGTTTACTTCTCAGCAATGGCAAAACAGGAATCATGCTCTAGTTCTGTCACATATTACAAAAAATATCTTTTCCATCTTCAGGGATTAACATAAGAAAACACATTAATGAATATTGCGATAATAAAACTCCAATAGAAAATGTTAATATATTTTACAGTCTCATCATAACAAGTTTAGTACATGTCTTTTGCAATTATAACAATAACAATCGTAACTGCAAAAAAAAAAAAAAAAATCATTCAACTAAAATAAACAAATATTTATATATATAATTTAAAATAAAGATTAAAAATTGGTATTAAACTTGAAATAGGTTTGCTTTGGCTTGTCGTACAACGGTCATTTTCTGCACAATTTGGGCTAACTAGACCGGGACCTACAATTTAACGTGGATTCCGAACCACTAACAAACATCTACGCCACCACCAGGATTCAAACCTGAAATTATGTGGTACCAACTGTCAGAGAGTAGCCAATTGGCCCATCAGGCCGCAACTTGGAATAGGAGAAGACCCATAGATATTTAGGATTTGAACATTAAAAAACAGGAATTATAAAAACATGAATAATTGCGTTATAATAATTAAAGCTTTACAATTATAGCGATACAATAATTAAGGCGTTACAATTATTCGATACAATAATTACGTTACAATTATAGGATGGTACAAAATTCTCTTACGTAGTGGATGGTAAAAGCAACAATAGAAGAACGTGTTGCATTCACTACGCGTAAACAGTTTTCAAAATATTAACTAAGAAGATCTGCCAATTCAAATGTTACTTAATATTTTCCAGGAACTTGACATTGCTTGTTTTTTTTTAAAAACTTAATTCTGCCTTAAATACATTTGTAAAGTTTAAAAAAAGCTATCGTCACATCATTATAATTGAGGTTCCTGAATTTATGTCTTGTACTTATAGGTTTTCAATTTGTAAATACGTTGGAATGTTAGTAATTAAAAGTTTTGTCGTAATATAATCAATTTTGTTAATCCATTGGTTTTATTTGATCGTTGTTGTTAATTAAAATTATTTTAAATGTTAATAACTAACAAATACTCCGAAAACCTATTTCCTTGTGTGAACGCTTTGATGAAATATGACGATTCTTATAGAATTAAATAATATATCCTTATTAATTTTTATAATATGAGAGGTTTATATATTATTTTATACTATTTTTGTAATGCTGAAATTTTTTCTAATTTTTGAATAAAAATATTTTTTAACAAAATAATATTCAAAAATTTGTTCAAACTAACAAATTTAGTTTGTACAAAATGCATAAAATGCCAATTAAATAGAGTTATGCTGTTTGAATTGAATTTAATATTGTTTTTGAATAAACAATCACTAAAAGAATGGTAGATATGGACCCGATGTATCAAAATATTTGTGTGCCTCTATTATCGTAAATTCAGTTGATTCAGTAAATTCAGTTCAAACAATTATCGATAAAGATAATATATATGTAATATATATCGTGTAAATATCCATTTTTAGTATATTATGGTTTAATCAATACAAAATAAAGTGAAGAAGTAGAAGTAGAATACAGAATCAGTGAAATACTTTAAAACAAATAATTACAACACAGAATTTCTATCAACATTAAATTACCCCAAACATTTACAATTCCTCAATGCTATACAAATGAACATATTTTTCTTTATTTTTCTGTATCGCATCTGACATTATTTCAAACTCAAAACGATATAACACATATTAAATATTATAGTCGAATTTACTTTTATATTAGCATAAATGAAAAAAAGTTTACAATTCGAAATATTTTTTTATAGTATTATTGTAAATCTATGGTATAAACGATACATAAAAATTCCAATAAAATGATTTGAAAAAGTAATATGTAACTTTTTACATTATGCTAACATTAAATAATTCAGAGTAAATAGTAAAATATCTAGAAAAGCAATATCAAAAGCAGTATCGATTTTTTTTTTTCACATTGACGTAGATCAATTATTTTATACAAAGCATGCAATATAACATCAAAAATTGAAGATTTCTCAATATCGGTACAACATACATATATTTATATATTCTCTATACCACACATAACCTCATTTCATAATCAGAACAATATACAACACTCAAAATTTAAATTTTAATAAAACAATATAAAACAACAATATCAATATTAAAACTCAATATCATAAAACATTGCAAAAGTAAAATTTACTTTTACATTAGCATAAATGAAAAATCATCAATTTGTGGGATTTCAAATAATTCCTGCACTTTAAATTTAGATAGCAAATGATTTTGATAAGTGCTTTTACCAATTTAGGTAATGGTGAAAATGTTCGTTTTGAGTTTTTTAAGTAGAATTTGTAAATTATTTAAATTTAAATCAAGGTCAACTTTAAATATTTCTTTTATTTTCTAAATTTGATAAATGTTAAGGAAATTTATTTATTTCAACATTTGTTAAAAACATTCAAAAAGATTTTCCAACCAACTTTTTATTAAATGTAAAATATTATTTATTGCAATATTTAACGTCTATTAAGTGGTATTTATTATTATTATTATTATTATATATAACAATTGCAATTCATTAATTACTGTTTTAAAAGTGTAGAATGCATTAATGTTTTTTATAAATACAAATGGTGGCTATTAGAATATTTTTTGTGAATTTGTATATAATAATTGCAATTCATCAGTTATTGTTTTAAAGGTGTAGAATGCATTAATCGTTTTATAAATACAAATGATGGTTATTAGAATAATGATTGTGAAATGTAAATCTTCGAACATTTTCTTATAAAGTATAATATTTATTTCCTAAAATTTATAAATAATACATTTTATTTTTGCGCAATATTTAATTAGTGGAACTAAAATTCAAAATATGCACTAGATTTGAATGAAATAAAATATTTCGTTAAAAATGGAAAGATGGGGTATTCATTTATTATTAATATTCCTTCATACAAATAACAACTTAAATGACAAGTATTTCAAAACAGTGAAATGTAAATAATGCGAAAGAAAACAATGGATTAAAAATATTAAAACAAGCATAATATAAAGCATTGAAACATAAACTAAGTTCTACGTATCATATGATTCGTCATTTATGAACTTAATTTTGCTTATAAAAATATTCAAATTACAAATAAGGTTATTATGTCCCGACCCTAATAGGATCGTAGAGCTTTGTGGGGGTAGTGTTATTCGTGTCCATAGCATATCTTCTGCTACACGTGCCCCCCTGGGTAGTGCTAAATGAGTAACAGCAGTGCATCCCTTGCTTATATCATAAAGATTAACTGTCTGTATTGCCAACTGCATTAGAACAACAACAAAAATAAGGTTATTAAACAAATTTAGAAATGCAATAACACATGATATGAAACGTGATATGTTACAAGAAATCAAAAACATCCATCTAATTATCATTTTTTAAAAAAAAAATTCAAGAATTAAAAAAATCAATTAGTTAAATCGCATCTTGTTTTGTACTGCCCTTTTTGTTTAAATTTCCAGTAGGGCATCTTGCTGAAGTAGTCTTTCTACTCGACATTTGTACCATATTGCCACCGTTGGTGGAACAGCATGGTTTTTAACCAAAGTACTGCCTTTGAGACCAGCTCTAAGTTTGGCATTGAAGAACGCATACAACACTGATTTATGTAACTATTAGAGGCACCAAGCCACTGTGCTACTGAGCAAAACTGGAATTATGAATTCCTCCACACTGTTTTCTGATAATCATGAACGTCCAACATAGTTATGAATTCCTCCATGCTGTTTTCTGGGTATGGGTCTCCCACTTTAATCCTTGCGAAATGGCATAGAGTGGCAGCCAAGAACCCATGAAGACCATCACCACGACGAACAGCATCTTGATAATCTTGATCTTTGACCTGTGCTCCAACCCATTGTTGTGGATGCCCTCCTGACAGTTTTCTCCTCCACACTTTCAGCCATAAGGAGCCATAACAAAGCAGGATAATAAATAGAGGTAAAAGGTAAAAAATTATAACACATACTAACACATAATATGAAACATGATATGTTACAAGAAATCTAAAGATTTATCTACTTATCCTTTGTTTTGCAGAAGTCAAAAATAAAAAAAATCAATTAGTCAAATCGCATTCTCTTTGCACTGCCCTTCTTGCTTAAATTTCCAGTAAGGCATCTTGCTGAAGTAGTCTTTCTACTCGACATTTGTACCATATTGCCACCGTTGGTAGAACAGCATGGCTTTTTTTCCAAAAAGTACTGCCTTGAAACCAGCTCTTGAGTTTGGCATTGAAAAATGCATACAACACGGGATTGATGCAACTGTTAGAAGCACCAAGCCACTGTGCTATTGGGGCAAACACTTGAATTATGAATTCTTCCATGCTGTTTTCTGATATGGGTCTCCCCACCTTAATCCTTGTGAAAATGGCATAGAGTGGCAGCCAAGAACCCATGAAGACCATCACCACGACGAACAGCATCTTTGATGACCTTGATCTTTGACCTGTGCACCAACCCATTGTTGTGGATGCCCTCTCCTGGCAGTTTTCTCCACACTTTCAGCCATATGAAGCCGTAACAAAGCAGGATGATAAACAGAGGTAACAGGTAGCAGAGCATCAGGTTGGCCACTATGAAGTAGATCACGCCCATACTTTCCGTGGGCCATATCTCTCTGCAGACATACAGATTGTCGTTTCTTGTGGTTTTACCAATCTGTATGAGCCGGAAGTAGACCATCCACGGTAGAGTCAAGGTGATGCTGAAAGTCCAGATGGCGCCAATAATGAAGCGGCAACCACGTGAGGTAATCTGCCATGTCATTGGATAGCAAATGGCAAGAAACCTGAAAGAATGTTAAAGAATGTTAAATTAAAAAAGAATTTATCAAAGAATGCTAAATTAAAAATAATAGATCAAAGAATGTTAAATTAAAAAGAATAGATCAAAGAATGTTAAATTAAAGAATACATTTTTTATTTCTAAATTTAAAAAATATGTAAACACTATTTACTTGAAGACTGAATAACATAAATGCACTACACATAATACTGAAGTAGGCCTGTTTACAATAAATTATATACCAATGAAAATCTTATGAAAAGTATCGTAAATAATTTTGTAAAGAATGCCACGATATCATAATATCATCAGTTAATCATAGCATGTGAAGGCACCAAGAACATATTGTTACTTGTATCGAGGCAAAATTTAAATTAAATGTAATAATTTAGAAATATTGTCGAAACCTATGCTAAATAATTAAGAATCTTAAATACTTATAAATCTTTGCCGGTAATGTTATCTCTGTTGCTGTCATACGTCAAATTTTTATGTTATTCGTCGGATATTATTTTATACGGCGAATATTATTTAAGCATACCGCGATATCATAACATGATCAGTTAATCATAACATATGTAGGAACCAAGAACATATTGTTACTTGTATCGAGACAAAATTTAAATTTATGCAATAATTTAGAAAGAAATATTGACGAAAACTACGATCAATAATTAAGAGTTGTAAGTACTTATAAATCTTTTGACGGTAATGCTATCTCTGTTGCTGTCATGTGTCGAATATTATTTTAGTGATAAGCGTTTTCAATTTAAAGTTCGACAGTTTGTTAAGGTAATTTTTTTCTTTCAGATATTGCAATAAAAAATAAATTAATAGTTTAAAAAACTAGAAAACACGCTTTTAGAGTTAATCAAACTAAAAAGTAAAAAATAATTGTTAACATAAGAATAAAATGACTGACGAGAAAATGAATGTCACTGTTCTAAAAGCGTGGGTGCGTCGATATCAATCGTTATAATTTTTCACTACTTTCATTCAGAAATGCAGAGTTAATTTAAAAAATATCATACAAAGCACCCCACGCTTTTAGAATAGTGACATTAATTTTCCTCGTCAGTCATTTTATTCTTATGTTAACAATTATTTTTTACTTTTTAGTTTGATTAACTCTAAAAGCGTGTTTTTTTATAGTTTTTTTAAACTATTAACTTATTTTTTACTTTTTAGTTTGATTAACTCTAAAATCATTTTTTTTAGTGTTTTTGAACTATAATATTTAAATGAGGTCCCGGTACGAGGACTGGAACTATAGTTTACAATACTTTAATTGTGAGTAAAGCAAAGGCTAAATGCGAATATGTCGAGCCATTCAGGATTCGAACAGGGAATCTCCCGATCCGTAGTCAGGCGCGTTATCCGTTGTGTCGCTGTCCCACGTAGGTTTGAATGTCTTTAGTGAATACTTTCATTCTACATGGGCTAAATTGCCCTTCATAAGTTAAAATAAAATTACTAATCCTGGCGATCCTAATCATGATGAGATAATAAACTCATCAAAATATTTTAGTGTCGTCGGTCCTTAATAAGTCTACAAACATTTAAATTAAATCTGATCGCTTAAAGTAGGGCAAAATCGAGCCCAAAGAGTCAGTTACAAACAAACAAACAAATATACAGGTGAAACTAATATAAAAGCGTATTAAAAAGAATCAACGGTTTTTGTTCTGAAAGATGTCTGTAAATGTTTCTTTGCAGCTTAAATAGTGTGTATGAGGAGAAACAGATCTCCTGGGGAAAAGTGATGCGCCGATCAAGATGACTTTTCAAAGGCTGTGTGCTTTTAATCACTAATCTTAGCGATCCTAATCATGATGAGATAATAAACTTTTCAAAATATTTTATTGTCGTCGGTCCTTGATAAGTCTACAACGTTTAAATTAAATCTGATAGCTTAAAGTAGAGCAAAATCGAGCCCAAAGAGTCAGTTACATACATACAAACATACAAGCAAACAAACATACAGGTGAAACTAATAAAGGCGTATTAATAATTAGACATTATCAACCTGATAAACTATCTTTCAAAATGGTGTTATAAAAGTTGATGCTGGTCATGACGAAAAGTAATGTGTAATCATTAGAACTCTCCTCTTACATATTTCAAAAAGTACATAGCGACATCCTACGAATCAATGATTTTTCTTTGACTATTATTAGAACGAATTAGGGTCAGAAATGCTCTATATTATTATTTGTGAAGTAAATTATTATAATAAAAAAGTTACTATAGATTTCTTTAAAGCATACTAGAGGCACATCATCATCATCTATCCCATCAGAAGTACATCATCATTTATCATACTAGAAGCACATCATCATCTATCATACTAGAAGCACATCGTCTTCATTATCTATCAATATTATATATAGGTAATCATCTATAAATTATACTTTAAATAATGTTTTTAATCTATGTATTAAAGATTTACTTACAAAACATTAATATTGTTTAAATATTGTAATCTTTTTTTGTGTTACATTAAAAGCAGAGCATGTGCTATTTCTGTCATTAAATCCAGCAGTGTCTCCTTAAACATTGTACGAATTTCACTTTAAATAAATCGCATAAAAAACCAATGAGTAAATTTAATATTATAGGAATGCTATCGCACAAAACAATTAACAATCCAGTATTATTTAGGTTTTTTATATCTTCAAAATTGATTGCTCGATAATTTATACGCCATGATAAATCGATAATTATATATCATTTTAAATATATTATAATTATATATCACTATAAATTGATAATTTATATCACTTTTAAAATCTTTATATTCAAGTTAAATACCATTACATCATTTCACACATACTACATTACACTTCTATTTAACAAGGATTGTACATATTTAAATTTCTTCATACAAATATTACATTTTTAAGTATAAACTTTATAGTAGTGCTTTTACTTTAAGAGCTTTTTATTGATAAAAATTATTTTTAACATCACTTTTTGTTTCGTGATGATTTTTAATTAACAAGTTACTTATTTTTTGTTAAAAAAAAAAAGATGTTCGATTTTGGTTTAAGTATTCTTCAGAAAATGGGTATAAACAAATTTATTTTTCTGGAAAAAAAACCATTTCTTAAGAATTTCTAGGCTCTCGATATGGATGGCAGATAAGGCAGAAAACCCAAATGTTTACTCTAGCGTAATGGATGTCGCGAGGCAAATATTCTTTAATATTTTACATTGCGATGACAAGATAGCAGAGCTTTCAAAGACTGACAGGTTCTTTTCGTCTTGTTTTGTTTTTGTGACCAAAATAAAAGCCTTTAAAAAGCGAAATTCGTCCCATGTTTGAGGGCATTGCTGAATTTAGTGACAGAAATAGAACATGTGTCTGCTTTCATAGTGTCACACTGAAAGATTATTGTTCTGAAATGTTTTTAATATGTACTGTAATTAGATGTATTAGAGAAACGGGCTTCGTTTAAATTCACCCTATTTAGAAGTATAAATAAAATTAAATTTAAACTTATTATTGATTTAGAAAAAGAATATAATTTACAGTCTAATTTGATTGTTATTAATTCGTTTATGTCGTGCTTCTACTATATTCATTTAAATAAAGGATTCTCAATCTGATACTTTCCACCGTGGTTTCTATTTAATATATGGTTTAAGGAATGATACTAAACAGGACGATGATTAGGTCTTTGACGAACCATACATTCTTGTTACGCTGTACTGGGCAAATGTTAATCTTCATTGGCCATTGTGGGTCTTCAACGACCTTGCCCAATCTTTATCACTACAAATTCTGTATAATTAAACTAATGGTAAATATTTCCATTAGTTGCACATGACGCTAATCATCAAGTTAAAATCTCCAGCAATCTGCACATTAGACTGTTCTGCTTCATACGATTTTCCTCTTATTGAATCGTGAAAGTTTAGCGGTGATTTATTTAAAATTATTCGTCCTTATTCGTCCCCGAATGACGAAGAAACCGATATTAAATTTTGCCAGGTATGTGAACAAAAGAAAACTGAAATTTCCAAGTGCATTTCTGAATAATGCTCCTCATATGCACGAACCATACTTGCTTATGTTTATAATATATGCTTACTTTATCGTTTTGAAAGCATTATTTAAAATTTCGTTCAATACTTTTTCAAAAATTCTATAGAATATGCAAAAACAGTGTGGTATATTTTTAATCATCATTATTAGTGTTCTTTACCAAGTTTTAACATTTAATAAAATAACAGTGTTGCCTCATAGATAAATAGCTCCAGATGTTTAGTAAAAAAAATTATTTTACTTGCTGTGCTCTTAGATTTCTCCTTAGCAATTGCATTTTGAAAATTATTCCAACCTCCGTCTTTTACTAAAAATTTATGTTGGGGTTTGGTGCCTCATGGATAAATAGCTCCACGTGCATGGTGGAAGCCAGCGCCCGATAATGTAAGCATTCTGTCTGCGTAGGCGTTTACTGGCTGGAAGGAGAAAGAAGTGTAACACCAGCGGAGTGTGTTTGGCTTTCGAATAAAGAAGTTGTGTTTTTTACAGTCCACTATGTGTTTTTGTTCTTAGATCATAGCAAGTGGGATTGGTAAATATTTACTTTAAAATAACATTTGATAAAAAGACATAATACAAAGAGATTTTGCATACACTTTTTCCATGGCCTGGATATAATAGTTTTAATGATTTTCTTTAGATTCAGTCATATTCAGAATGCAAATTTTAATTGTATCATATCATAATTAGCCAATCAGAAGCCTCTCCTGCCTACTCAGGACTCTAAATGTTTCTATGACTTGAGATTTTAGTACTAATGGAAATCCATTTTAAATGTATGAAGTTTACCTAGTATAATTATAAAGCGTTGATTGTATAGGTGTATATAATTATAAAGCGTATTGATACAAAAAGATTTGTACACACTTTTCTATCGCCTGGAAATAATATTTTTTAATGATTTTCTTTAGATTCACTCTTATTCAGAATATAAATTTATTTGTATTATATCATAATCGGCCAATCAGAAGCCTCTCTTGCCTACTCAGGTTTCCAAATGTTTGTATGAAGTGAGATTTTAGTAACAGTGGAAATCCACTTGAAATGTTTGCTTTCATTCATTTACACTTTAATATAATTGATATTTATCAAAAGCTATTTTTAATCCTAAATACTTTTATGATAATTACGATATAATTACGGTTTAATAGATTCACTCTCATTCAGAATGCAAATTTTAATTGTATTATATCATAACCAGCCAATCAGAATTGTCTCCTGCTCACTTGGGCTTCCAAATGTTTCTATGACGTGAAATGTTTCTTTCACTTTAACATAATTGATATTTATTTATCAAAAGCTATTTCTAATCCTCAAAACTTTTACAATATAAATGATATAATTACTATTTAATAGATTCACGCTTATTTAAAATGAAAATTTTAGTTGAATTATATTATAATCCGCCAATCAGAAGCCTCTCTTGCCTACTCAGGCTTCCAAACGTTTCTATGGCATGAGATTTTAGTACCAGTAGAAATCCACTTGAAATGTTTGAAGTTCACTTAATATAACTATAAAACGTTTTCATTCATTTACATTTCAATATAATTAATACATATATATCAAAAGCTATTCTTAATCCTAATGTACTATTATGATATAAATTATTTACATTCTAACAATATGAACTTTGACAAACATTTTCAAGGCAGAACAAATAGTTTCGTTACCTGTCCACAGATATGGCCACTAGGGTAGTAACAGAAGCACAGACGGACACTCCTTGAAGATAGGCCACGGCTTTGCACATAAACAACCCCAGGATCCAAGCTGTGAACAAAATCATGCATTAAACGCTACCACCACCATATCCCCAAAGGTCAACAAAGTACGATTACAATCTCGTAATTTATAATTAATCTGGAATTTCATGTAAAATTTCATTTTAATTTTCTGAATAAAGTAAAACCGCATTTCTGTTTCAGTATTATGTAGTAGTATTGGAATAAGTCGCTACTTGTCAAGTTAGCTTATGAAATAAAGTTGAATAATATAAATGCCCAGAATACTGGAAAAAATTAACTATTAATTTTTCAAAAAAAAAAGCAAAACTCAAATTGAAAATGCATTTGTATCTGAAATTCTTTTCCTTATTTTACAAATAATAATAATAATAATAATAATAAAAAACCTCTATTGTTGTAGATATTTAAAAACTGGGGGAAACTATTTCCATGAACTAGGTGCTGTTTAATCATTCATTATCCTGTATGATTAATCAAAGTTTACGGAATGCGAATTCTTTTTAAATTAGCGAAAACTAGAACTGCTTTTTCATGACTATGCAGGTAGCAATGATTGATGTGCCGTAAATAGTGAAAATAAAAAACAAAAAACAATGCTCATTGTTTATGTAAAAAAAGTTTAAAAGTAAAAAAGTTTAGAAAACTCATAAAGAGTTGGATTTTTTATTTCCTTTTGCTGTTAAAGATCCGTGCCTCTGTTCGATTGACTATTGTTGGTTTTCTTTTAAATTTTCCAAAGAATTATCTTTTGAAATAGTGCCCCCCCCAAAAAAAAAAAAAAAAAAAAAAAAAAGAAAGAAACCAACATATTAAATATTTTATCTAAATATTTTAGGAAATTTACGTAAGAAATTGATTTTTTTATTATACAATTTTAATACAACAACAAAACAGAAAATATTCTTTATGAACGAGCAATGGGTGCGACCAATCCAGATACCATCTCTGAATAGTGTTTGTTAAATGTAATGGAGGGAAAATGCGAGTTCATTGTAGCAAGCCCCTGGGAAACACTGAATTTATGGCAAAAATCTATAGAAAAGTAAAAAACGGTCAGTCTTATATCTGTTGGCTACTATACTAGCAGCTCGTTGTGTCAGGATGAAATACTCTCTTTTAATTATATTGATCTTTATTTACACAGTTAATATATACATACACATGGCACCCTGAGCCTCTTCCACAACAGTATTAATATCTAAATGTCAAGAGCCGGTCCCTGACCGTCTGTTTTGATCTGACGCTCCTAGCGTTCACCTCGTCGTCTCAAGATCTCCCCGCAACTGCCACTTACCACACTGAACCACAGTTAAAGACCCAGTTAGTCACAGTTACCAGTTACAACCGCGACCTCTCGCGGTTATAATTAAACCTTACATATCCAAATTTGTGGAAAATGATATTCAGCTTTAAGGATACCATTCCCTACCTCATATCTTATGGAAACAGACTTTAGTGCTGTTAATCAGATTATAATCAAAGAAAGAAACCTCCTGAATATTTCTAAAAGAGGAGACTTTAGTTTGTTCCTTTCAAATAATTGAACCAAATATCAAGCATTTTGTTTAACCCCATCAATTTTGGGAATTATATTATTAATTTAATTAATTAAATACAAATTCATTAAACTTCAGGCTTCAATGCATGCACATATGATAGAGACATGATGAACAACAATTTTACATAATTGATAATGATAATACAAGGATTTATATGTGAAAGGTAGTGATATTGCGCAATTATGTAGGCATGATGAAATAATTGATAATGATAAAACAACGATTTGAATCTGTAAGGCAGGGAATGTGGATTCATGATGCACAACAATTTTAGATAATTGATAATGATAAAAAGCAAGAGATTGTTCAATGATGCAGTAGGCATGATGCACAACACGTGAAAGGCAGTGGTACTGTGGAATGATACCATAGGCAAGATGCACAATAGTTTTAGATAATTGATAATGATAAAACAAGGAGTAAATGTGAAAGGCAGTGAAATTGTGCAATGATGCAGTAGGCGTTATGCATAATAATTTTACATAACTGATAATAATAAAACATGGATTTACATGTGAAATGCAGTAGGATTGTATTAGAAGCTCAAATACATGAAGCTGTAAGAAGGATTTAACTACAGTAAGTTGGTTTATATTCAGCCAAACTTACAAAAGTCTACTTAAAGTCCTACACAAAATATTTGGTAAGTAATTATTAGTCTAAGCTTTAACTTGCTGTAACTCTGTTTTTTAAATTTTATAAAGTAAAATGACTGCCTAATAGCATAAATTACCATTACTGTGAAATCGATGGGCGATAAGAAATTTTCGCTACTAACACAAAAGTAAGTGGTAGGTATAAAAAGGATGGTTATACTACCTACTGGCGGTATTGTAACCCTGGTTTATATCCATCAAATACTGTTAATGGATGGAAAATCAGAAAGGGCAAAAGCAGAATCATAACTAATAGTACGATATCCACAAATATTTCGTAACGTAATAAATATCTATACTCGTCCAAATAGTTTAAGATTGATATTTTCGTGTAATGCAGAACCCTATACACTGGAAACATAAGAAATAAAAGGCCCAATATCTTGTTTATAAATAATGGAAGTATCATTCGATTTGAGCCCAAAGGAATTGCGAGCAATTCGGTTTAATTCAAACCGTAATTTATCACTTTTGTTAGATATATAAGACGTATGATTTTTCCAGCAGAATTTGCTATCTGGGAAGAGACAAAGATATTCCATTTAATTCACTACGGAAAGGGAAAATTCGTAGAGAAATAAATGATAATTTGATGACGGAAAGGTTTTCTTTTTAAAAGTATTAATTTCAATTTCAATGGGTCGAATTCTAGCATGATTTTTTTTTTTTTTGATCAACCTGAAAAAAATTTAGAGTTTCTTCAGTTTTAGTACAGAAATCAGTTTGTAGTCTGCTTTGAAAACAAAAAAAAAAAATTGTCAACAAAAGCAATAGTTTCGAGACAATGAAATATTGAAAGTTTCGATAGCAGATCATTAATGAAAGTACTACTGTGTCCTAAAAGTACGATCAATTTTCAATTTAAAATTCCTAGGGATCATGGAATTTTAATTTAATTTTATATTTTTTAGGTTGTTGGCACTGTCCTTGACATCTGCGGAAATTTAACGTCAAAATATTCATTAGCGTTTGAGTTACACTTGGCTTTGGGAGACGATAAAACTGATTCCGGCGATTTTTGAAGAACTTGCAATCAATTTTGTTTGCGGAAACGTATAGAATGTTGCAGAAGACATTCTGTGAACATTCCTATATCAGAAAAAAATGTTTAGAAGTGGTATAAACAGTTCAAAGAAGACAGAGAACGTGTTGAATACGAAGAGGGCTCTGGTCCACCACCACCCTCAACCAACGAATTTTGATGCTTGCAAACCGTCGATTTACAATTAGAGACCTTGCCGATGAGGGTTGAAATTTTAAAAGGATCGGGCAATTCCAATTTGGGCTTCAAACGCGGCAAATCTCGATTGATACCTGGTTACCCGACTTCTGGTTATTCCCTAAACTCAAAAGACCACTCCGGGAAATACCGTTTTGAGTTGAATGAAGAGATTCAACGTTAATCGCCACGCACTTTGAAGGTCATCCCTGCCGATGACTTTTTAACATGCATTGAGAATTGGAAAAAAAAAGTTGCCATAAGTGCATTGTGTCTGGAGGGGATTACTTTCTTTTAGTCCGATTCTTTTTGTCCAATCTGAAGCAAAATTCAGAGTATCTTGAGTTTTAGTAAAGAAATCAGATTGTAGTCTGCTTGAAAACAGAAAAGCAAATTTTGTGCAAAAGCAATAGTTTTGTGACAATTAAATATTGCAAATTTCGCAAGCAGATCATTAGTAAAGAGTAAAATAGAAAATTGTCTGATTTGATAATTAATAATAGAAAAAATATTGAAAATTCTTTTAATTGCTTTATTGTTATAATAGAATAACATTAAAAAAGATTTTTTTCATATTACTTTAATAAAAGATAAAATATTCTAAAAGAATAAATTCTTGTATCATAAAGAGATTGCGAAATAAAGTTAAGTGAAATAAAGTGTAAAATATTCGCTTCGTTGCATTACCCTTTATAAAAATTATTTAAATTCTTCAGACGTGAATAAAAATTTAAGATTCTCAAAACCCCTTTCAATATTTCATTTTAAAAAATTCTTTTTAATTTCTTTGTTTTAAGTAATATGTAAAAATATTTTTAAATTTCTGTTTTATAATAAGGAAAAAAAAAAAAAAAAAAATGCCAAAAATTTTACAATTTAAAAAATAAAACATTCATTATAACTGTAAGGAAGTTAGTTTATTCAATTTCATTCCATTTTTAAAAGGAAAAATGCTGTCAATATTTAGTGAATGTTAGAGAGATATTAAATTGTACAAACCGTAAAAATGTTTAAAAAAGTGCTGTTTCACACACACAAAAAAAAAAATTAATCGATTGTTTTACTTAAGTTACGTTAAATCTTAATTACAATCATTCCTTCCATTAATACTATTAAATTTCTAAATAAAAGACTCATAATCTTTTTAATATTTAGAAAAAGAGTTTCTTAAAATTTTCAATTCTTTTATTCCAAACGTTTTTGGTATATACAGGGCGATTATAATTAAAGTCCACTTTCAAAATACTGCTAAAAAAGAACCACTCTTCACAATGAGTTCAAATTTGAACTGAAGATACTTGAAGAAAGTGGAAACGGCACGGCATCGAAAAAGTTTTCATAGTGTATTAATAGATGGCGCTGTAGGCGGCATAAAGAAAGTGAATTCGGCTGCCAGTGCTAGTTTGAATCGAAATGACAGCGTATTTGACAGGAGTCGCACATTAAACCAACTGTAGTAACCAATGTGTTTGATTGTTTCGGTTTTTTGACTAAAAAAGTGACTTCCAAGTCATTCAACAGTTGTGACACTGTTAGTGAAAGCCCATTCATCACGGCAAGGTCATACCAAATTGGATAGGAAAAATCAGTGGAAAATGTTTTGGCATATTCTTATACCATGATGCCATACTATTTCTCCCTTCTTCAAGTATCTTCAGTTCAATTTGAACTCATTGTGAAGAGTGGTTCTTTTTATAGCATTTTGAAGTGGGACTTTAATCATAATCACCTGTATATTTTATATCAGAAAATCATTTCATATTTCGTAAAATTTATTTGTAACATAAGAATTTATATAATAAAAAACTATTTTTTTTTAAAAACACCTCATTTCAACAGACATTTTCAATTCACATTCACATAATTACAATTCACATAACAACAATTCATATAATAATTCACATCATTAAAATTATAACGCTCGTTATAATTTTTTTTGTTGAATAGAAATATTAACATTTTAGAGAAATATTATTTGTCCGTAAATATTCTCGAATGTCTTGTGTAAATATACATTTGAAAAAATCAGTTAATCATAAAAAATGAATTTTTAAACCTTTTTTTTTATATTTCTTTCATTTTAAAAACAGAATTGAATTTGTTTTAAATGGTATACAGAATAATTTGTCATTTTTTTTTTCACTGATAAGCTTTTGTATAATACAACAAAAATACATTTTACAATACATAAATATGCATCGATAAAATACATTTTACGAAAATGTATTTGTTTTATTACCGAAAAGGTTTTTTGATCAAATAAAAGGTTCTTTAAACACAAAAGCTTTTTCTTTAACTCAAAAGTAGTTCCACTCATGTTTGATGATCAAATGTGAATTAAGTTTTTATTTTTTCAACAAATAGATTGCTTTTTATTTCTGTTTTTGAAAAATATATATTATCAGAATATTTTCATTCTATTTATCTTCTAGAATATTTAATTAAACATATTTAAAATTTTGCTAGATATTTCTGAAACCCTTAGTTTTAAAAGCAATAAAAAGCAAACGAAATAAAAATTAATTTATATTTTTTAAAAGATAAGTTAGAAATTTCAAGCAGAATAGCTTTTGTCAAATACAAGAGCATTAAAACTTTTAATAATTTATTAAAATTGCACTTAACTCTGCTATATTTATGCTTTGACTACAGTTTCAAAATAATCATATTTCTGAGATAACATTCCAACATAATTTTCGTTAACCTTACTTTAAATAGGAATAATAAATAATAAATGGAACGCTTTCTTTCATAGATTTGCACTTTAAAGAATTGTTTAACGATAAATTACTGAATTTTAATCAATATCAAAGTTCTTAAATATCTATTTATTAATAATTATTATTATACATAATACATTGCTTGTAATTTTCTTCAAAAAAATTCAACAAAATTCATTTGAACTGTTTTATTTCAATCAATTCCTTTAGTCACATTTCCAAACTAAATCAATTGTAACAGTCGAGCTGAAAAGTTCGTAGGCTGACACATAGATGGCGCTACTAGTATTAAATCCATATGATTTTTAGTTAGCTCTAACCTTCAAAAGGCACTTGTATAAATTTGACAGCTGTTGCACTATTAGTGTTATAACCCACCTGTTATAGTCCATTTTACAGCTAGCGGTTACGTACGTTGATAAAAGTCGGCTAAACTCATGGTAACGACAGGTAATATGTTGTATAGCTCAGGTTCAAATCTGCTGGTTGCATGCATTGCAGTCACTGCTTTCAAAAATGAGAGAGACTCAACCGCGATTGTAACAACGAGTGTTAAACTTCTCATATCTATAATCAGATAGTCTGGTGAGAGTTTTCTGGAATTTTTTTTCAATACGACATGCAAATGCATGGCCCTTACTCCTGAAAGTCCTTCTGGAAGGTACTCACCGTATGTCGATGAACTATGCGTGGTATACATAAAAGGTGGGCAACAGCTGTCAATAGTGCAACAGCTGTCAAATTTATACACGTGTCTTTTGAAGGTTAGGGCTAACTAAAAATCATATGGATTTAATACTAGTAGCGCCATCTATGTGTCAGCTTACGAACTTTTCAGCCAACCTGTTACTAGTGGATAGTACGTGGAACACGAGATATAATGATTAAAAAGGCAGAATGTAGGAATGTAGAATGACTAAAGTTCGTATCCACTCACAGTGTCTTTTGCAGTCACTGCTTTTGTAAATGAAAGATTTGAAAACAATTGCGACAATGTGAGTATTAAAGACGATTATCAGGAGTTTTCCTGGTTTTCTCCCATACGATAGGCTAATCTGAGACCTTTTCCCCTAAATGTCCTCCTGAGCCCTACTCGTATATTAGTGGCAACGTACGCCGCTGGTGAGCATTAGGGCAGAGGTTCAACCCGCTGCCTGCTTTGTTGTAGACGCTGTTTCAAAAACGAGGTGACTCGATGATGTTTGTGATGTCCAGAATCTTGCCTCGTTAGTCGAACTACCTGGTGTTAATATTCTGGATTTTCTCCCCACAATACGCAAATGCGGGGTAATTTCCCTTAAAAGTCCTTCCGAAACATTTCCCTCCTTCTTCAGCGTCACGAAACCAAGTCGGACCATTAGCTACGGTTGCTCCATCACAACAAAAGTTGCCCCTTTCCTCCTTCCATGAGACCACACGGGTTCTTAAACTTGGTCCAGGTGTTGCTATCTATCAAGTGTGATGAGAAACAACAAAAAACATATCCTTCTGAAAAGTTTTCTCACGATCGTTGACTATACGTGGCATGCAGCATTTTAATATGAATTCCAAGCATGTACGAAAATAAATAAATAAAATAAAAGCTATTATGTATCATTTAAAATAAATTAATTCATAAATTTAAACTAGAGATATTTGTAACTGTTATAAAACTATTTTCGATAACGATAATCTATAAATTTTGTAAGTCACCTATGATGATTCAAAAAGCACTTTTATTCATTGGCAAAAAGCACTTTTATTCAAATATCAGTTTTTATCAATGAATTGGAAGTCGTATAAGGAGAAGACGCAAAGATTGAAAGAAATATAAGGCAATAATTTGCATTTTTCAATGTATGCCTTACTGTTATAAATCATTTTTTTTTTTTAATAATGAGTAGTGAACAATATTTCGCCGCTACGACTAGCTAACAACGGTACAAACGATGCTAATATAAATAAACAACCATATGCAAATACTGCACGGCGTGGCTCATTACTTTAGTGCTTGCAGCAATAATATGTTTTTCGTATTTAAATTAGTGCTTGAGATTGGAAAAAGTTGTTTAGAAATTATTGAAGGAGAAAATCATACACACGAATTTTGAACTTAAACTATTCATGATTTTCTTCAAATAGACTCTTCTCAGTGCTTATTTTGAGTATTATAAAGTAGTGCATGATTTGATTTTAAAAGACCAGAACTTTGATTTGAAAGTTAAGAAAAATTTCTTGTTTATTCTCGAGGACTTATTGGAATGAAAACTTTTCTTTTTCACTCGTAGAATCATTACAGACTTTAAATTTCGAGAAGAATATCTATGAATCTTCTATTCAAAATGAAATGTCTATTCGAAAATGAATCTCCAGTTATACTGAAACTGGAGATTCATTTTCGAATAGATTATAGATTTTATATCGTTATATGACTCACAAATATCATGGTTTTTATCACTCACAAATAAGGGCTCACTACTCTATAGCACATTTGTATTACTCTTCAAAAGTCAAAATCGAAAAATGTTTGTATTTACTTTCAATCTTATAGATTATTTAAAACCACAGCGAAATTTTTATGCATCTTCACTTTTAGTGTTAAGGGTGATAAATGGGATTTTTCCAGGTTTTCTTCCTTGCGAGACACTAATCTGAGGCACTTACCCTTAACTGTTCTTCTAAAAGTAGTGTATTTACAATCCTTGACCAATTAGTTGACTATTCTTGGGCATGCAACATTTTAATGCAAATTCCAACGATGTACAAAAACAAAACAATTATGAAACATTTAAAATAGATAAATTTATAAATTAAATCTATTATGTAGAAATATGTGTAACTATTATTAGACAATTTTCGATAACGATAATTCAGAAATTCAGTAAGTCCTGTGTAATGATTCAAAAGCACTCTTATTCCATTGTATTCTCCTAAATATCATTTTTATCAATGAATTGTAAGTGTTATAAGAAGAAGATATATAAGTTTGGAAGTAATACATTTTTATTTCTATTTTCAATGCATGACTTACTTTTATAAATAATTTTTTTTCCGGACAATGAGTAGCGAACAATATTTCACCGCTACGACTAGTTAACAACGGTACAAACGATGCTAATATAAATAAACAGCAATATGCAAATACTGCACGGCGTGGCTCATTACTTTAGTGCTTGCAGCAATAATATGTTTTCCTGTATTTAAATTAGCTCTAGAGAATTGGAAAAAACTTTTATAAATTGCTGAAGAGGAAAATCATAAACACGAATTTTGAACTTAAACTATTCATGATTTTCTTCAAATAGACTTTTCTTGGTGTATATTTGAGATATGAAATAGCCTATGACTTGATTTTAATAGAGCAGAACTTGATTTGAAAGTCAAGAAAATTTCTCGTTTATTCTCAAGGACTTATTGGAATGAAAACTTTTCCTTTTCCCTCGTAGAATCATTACAGACTTTAAATTTCGAAAAGGATATCCATGAATCTTCTATTCAAAATGAAATCTTCTATTCGAAAATGAATCTCCAGTTTTTGTTATATCACTCACAAATAAGGACTCACTACATCATAGCAGATTTGAGTTACCTTCAAAAGTCATAATCAAAAATGTCTGTATTTTTTCAATCTTATAGATGTTTTAAACCCACAATGAATGGGTATGCATCTTCACTTTTAGTTTGTGAATGCTGTAATATATGTGAGGATTTTTTTTTACTCGTAGAATGTTTGCAAGATTTAAATTATGCGAAAATTGTCTTAGGGAAGATTTATTTTATCTCACTTGAAGAGCGGCCTGATGGCCAATTGACTAGTGCTGTGGATTTTGGTGCCACAGGCTCCAGGTTCGAATGCTAGTGGTCCACTTTTAAACTGTAGGTCCCGGTCTGTTTAGCCTTCACGTACACACGATGACCATAGAGCGACAAACCAAACTCACTAATTTTTAAGTTCTTACAATATCGTAGAAAATAAGAGCTATGAAAGTCATAATCAAAATGCGTCAAGGTAAAAACAAAAGTCATACGCAAAATGCAACAAGGCATTTTTTCAATTTGCCTGATTTTTCAAGAAAAATTATTACTGGGAACATCAAAATTTTCATATTGACAAATGGAACAAATGTTGTCCCCTGTCCCAATGCGGCAAGAACATTTCCAAATATGGAATCTTTTCACTTATATATCTTCTCAAATTAAATTAAAGGCCATTTCCCTAAAGAGGAATGGCGTATTTCCACCATATACTACAGTCTCACAGCATAGAATCCATTCCGGAGCCTAATCTTCTGTCCACTTCACCGATTAGCAAGTGTTTCTCACGTTACATTTTAGTACACAGGAGAAACCCATTTTTAGGTGCCTTATACAGGGTGGTTATAATTAAGCTTGTGCTACTTAGAGAATTCTGCAGTTAAAACCAGCCAGCAGATTTACACCAAAAAGTGATGTAAGGACTAACGAAACTTACTTACGGTTCAACTTACGGAACCGTCATCGTTACACATAGAACAGAGGTGGCCAGCATGCGGCCCGCCTTGAATATTTTTCAGGCCCATGAGATACACTTTATCATCCTTTATGAAACATATTTTTTTAATAATGGGGAAAGTAGTGAAACCCAATGTATTAAAAAAAGGCATTATGTGTGCATCCCTATATTCAAAATGAACTGTCGAAAGTATGCGAAAAAAAATTAACTTTGATTTTAAAACAATATTCTTGATAATATATGACGGATATTGCCTGTTTTATGTATGAGTTTACAATTATGAGTTTGCAGAATAATTAAATTATATTCTGTGAACTCATCATGCTCGAACATCTTGAAACATCTAATATAACAGGTTCTATGTTTCATTTTAAGTGACCTCAGTGACGCAGTAACCATCTATAGATACACGCAGTTGATTGTTGAAATCAGTGCAAACCAGACACTGAGTTGAAGTTTTTAGTCTTTTGGTTCAACTGACACCTGCAACTCGTTTTTTTTTAATGAAAGTGACCAAACACAAAACACGCTCAAATGACGCTAACCTGCAACACCCATTACAATGTGCAAATACCCAAATGGAGATCGATTTTGCGAAAGGTAAGCGAAAGAGTGAAGAAACAAATATCGCACAAGTAAAATAAATAATTTTTATTGATTTCATTTTTTTAATATTGTTTATATTTATATACTTTTCATATTTCCTTTTTAGTGTTATATATTTTTTTACAATATGCTTTTATTATCATTATTATTATATTATCCATGTTTTTATGTAAGAATAATAGTAAACATAATAATAATATCTCATTATGTTTCAGCTTTTCACTTCAAAGCAATGTCTATAGTGGGTCTAATTCTAATAGGGGGATATATAATTTTATATGCTTCCCGCGTAGTTATGATGCACTTCCAAAACGGCCAGCAAGATCATTTGGATTGGCACCCCTGGGCTAGAAACTGAGTGTTGCTCTCCTTTTATAAAATCCACATTTGTTTACATATACGAATCACAAGATTCTTTTTCATTGCTGCTCATCAAACTTATTTTCAATCTTTCAAATTGCTTCTTTTTATTCCGTGTTGGTCATTTACTATGTCGAATTTTCTGCACTTAGCTGCAAAGCGCCCCCTAGCAGACATTTTTAAATTCCGAAAAATACTTTAATGCATCTGGTGCATCTTTAATCCATATATCAATATTACGTCAATACACTAACCGTTTCAGACGCAGCATACTGTCAATAGATGAAGCTTAATTATAATCAATTTGTATTTAGCGTAGGTATAGAAATTTTCGACTAAACTTGCTTATGAGGTTTTTTAAGTTCCTCTATTTCAGAATAACGGCTATTTAATTATCATAATTAAATAGTTATAGTTAACGTTATTAATAGTTGACGGCTATTTAATAATCATGATATTATTGGTTAATTAAAGACGGGGAGTTCTAAGTAGAATATTATCGTATAACATAGAAAATGTCTTCTAAAACTTTACCTATTGGACACTTCAAAGATTTAATTTTAAATACGCTGTTAAGTCATTTATTATAAATCTTTTCAGAGTGATGCTCTAAATATAATTTTTCTGTCTATTTGAAGAATAACTTGTTTCTAGCTTTTCAAAATAAAATAAACATTGAGAGTTAAATATTGTTGTTATTCATAGTTTTATAACTAATTAACTCCCTAGTGCTACAAGTCCATGTTGGACCGTGGACGTCTGCCTATTTTTGCTATTATTGATGAATAACTATTCCTGGTTTTCTATTGCAGAGGTGGCCAACTCAAATGATCTCGCGGGCACCCAAAAAATCCACTTTGGAATTAGATCTCCATATTAGATTTTGATCCACTATAGACATTTTTGGGAGTGAAACATTGAAACATAATGAGTTGTTATTTTTGTGTTTACTATTATTCTTACATGTGAACATAGATAATATAATATTAAGGATACTGAAAGTACATTGTAAAGAAATATATAACACTAAAAATGAAATATAAAAAAAAAATTATAAATTTAAACGAAATAAAAACAATGAAATCATTAAAAAAAGATTCATTTTACTAGTATTTGTTTCTCCACTCTTCATTTTTCAGCTTTTGCAAATCGATGCGTGTTCATCATGAGTTCGCAGAATATAATTTAATTATTCTGCGATCACATAACTGTAAATTCATAAATAAAACCGGCAATATCTCTCATATATTCGCAAGAATTTTATTTTAAAATCAAAATTAATTTTTTTCTCATCATTTCGACAGTTAGTTTTTAAATATATGGAAACACACATAATGTGTTTTTTAATGCATTGGTTTTCACTACTTTGGACATTATAAAATAAATATATTTTATAAAAGTATAATAAATCTCACGAGCCAGAAAAATGTTCAAGGCAGGGCCACGGGTTGGTCACCTCTGAACTAAAGTTTCACCTATTCGATACTTAAAAAAAAATCAATTTTAAATATACTGATAAAAATAAGTGTTTAAGACTAAATACAAGTCATTTATTATAAATATTTTCAGAGCAATGCTCTAAATACATTTTTTAATGTAAATCTAAAGAAGAACTTGTTTTTAGCGATTCAAAACAAAGTTAACGTTGACAGTTAAATATTCATAGTTATATGTCCAAAAGAAATAAAGAAGATTTTAAATTTATAGCCCTTGTAATCATACTGGAGAATACACAGGGAATTTTAATGCTTTAGTTTCATCTTTGTTTTTAAATATTTATAATTTATTATGAAAATAAGATGTAATAAATCAAAAACCTCATGAATAATTTACGGACATTTCTTCGGCTTTTAACCTTGTACAATCTTTGCATAAATAATAATAATGTTATATTCAGAGGTGGGGTCAAAGTTTTTATTCCTTTTTCGAACATTAAAACAGCCAATACTAAAAAAGAATCGGTGAAATCGCATATTGAGTACATCGTATAAATTTTAAAATTCATAAATTCATCATGGTTAACGCTTAAGTTTCTTTACATTTCGTCTAATATTCTAGACTATTTCAGAATGGCAAAAAAAAAGTTATTAAAAAGTCATATATTGAATGCACTGAATCATAAAGCAACTTTTTTGTGATAGAAAATTAATGGGATTTATAGAAAAATATTATTTGAAAAACAAATAATATAAAAAAAAAAATTAAGTCAATTCCTACTTAGGTCAACAAAGAAAAATTTTATTGCTACTTTTTATTAAATAATTACAATTAATATAAGTATGTCTATACATATGACAGAATAAAAATATTAAGTGGCAAAATAGAAAGCAAAATTTCCTTTGTATATTTGATGTTGGACTATTATTTTTGTTTGTAACTATTTATTCGCTTTCTATTTTTTTCGTTTGTAATTTATGAAGCTGATGGTGGTCTATAATTTCTCATTCTATCCATCTCTTGTAATGCTTCATTATTGCAAGGAATCTTTCCAGTGAGTTTCGAGCATTCCAGTTCTTCAATTAATAGTCCATCACACGATTTCACATCACTCAAGGTGACATAAATATCTTCAATTTTATTTTTTGAGAAAAATCCTTCATTCTAACCACTAAGCCACAACTGCTAACTCACTCTCCAAAATCAATTGGATAAAATGTTTACTTAAAGCAAAAATTTATCAAAGCATTATTGCTTTTCGCAAGAATTGAACTCGCATTCTTCACCTTCATATAAAAAATATTGAAATCACTTGCATTTTACCGATTGAGCTACAGCCTGTTGATTTCAACTCTCATTACAAACTTTAACTAAAAACTTTATTTAAAGTATTAAAAATTATTAATTAAATTTAATTAATGAATTGATATTTGAAAAACTGTATTAACATCAAGTGGCGTTCATTACAAGTTTAAAAAAGCATTTGAACTTGAGTGGATGAACGTATTTGAACTTGAGTGGAGTATTTTATTAATGATTGAAAATTTGAACAAGATATATAAATATATATAGGAAGAGTGTGATCTAATAGTAGGAATTGAATAATGTAAATAATAATACCACACATAACTAGTACTATTATACTATTAAATAATAATATAATAGTACTATATAACATTATTTTCTCTTTGAAATCTTGTTTCCTCCTCTTTTAATTTAATAATTAGAGTTTCATTATGTTAGAAGTTTTAGTTTTTAAGCCATAAATTAAGAAAATTTTAGTACCTATCTATACCTCATAGTTCATAATTTAAAATCAATTTTAGGTCAAGGGCTAATGACAGAAGTTTCAATCTATCTCTAAGATTCCCTGCTATTTGTTTTTAATAAATTTAATGCAATCATCATATTGATGTAACATATGATTGAAATAGGATAGATATATATATATATATAGGATATATATATATAGGATATATATATAACATCATTTACAATCATTTGATTAAACTTGACCTCCAACTACACTATAATTATCGGTTAATTTATACTCAAGTACATAAAGATATTTGCTAGGTAAGCTTGATTTGATGAATTTTCATTTAAAACTTAAGGATACAAAGCTCTCGTAGATTTAATTAGTTAAAATGCTTTTTGAAAAGTTGAATTGTTACTCAGTTGCCATTATTTTTTTTAAATTTTTACTAAAAATTCAAACTTGCATTCTTTCGTTTCAAAGGATGTTAAAACTGTCTTGACAAAATAAAAGGAATGACGTCATATATCAAGATGAATAATATTTTCTAAATAACTTGAAAGACACATTATTTTCTGAATGTCCAAGTTGAATATTCGACAGTGATGAGAAAAGAGAACGAAATAATTAGATGCACAATCTCATTAATATAATGTTGTTGTTCGATGGAAGGAGGCAAGAGGGATACAGCTTCTATTCTGATGGAGCATAAATACTTTAAAAGTCATAAGAGACCGGAACCTACGGCTTAAAGTTTCCGAAATACTACAATCATCTCTGGCACCGCCGGAAATCGAGTCCAAAACATGTGGCACCGAGCATCAGAGCGCTAGACACTCGGCTATTAAGGCCCCATTTGTATCGATGACATAAAAATTTAAAATTGAAGTTTAAAACAGCAAGAAAGGATATCGTACAACTAAAAGACTGATGCGCATTCTTGCAGACTTTGTATTTATTTTCAAGATATTCAAAACGAAAATTTGCAAGGAGTTCATAAGTATGTCGTACAATAATTATTTTATATTCCCGTAATCATAAAGTTATCTTTGTACAATAATAATATGAAGAATTGAAAATGTGTCGTTTTTGCAAAAATTTTTAAAAAAGCAAGTCAAAGCAAATTTTGCTGTTGGCTAATTTTGTGATAATTTAAATAACTAAATAAATAACTAAAATTAATAACTTAAATAACTAAAATTAGATTTAATTTAGGTTGACTCTAGATTGTTTTAAATTTGACTTTAAAATTCTATTCGTTTATCTATTTAATAGGTTACTGTACTATTTTCTGGGTATATTTCATGGGTTATATACCCTCCATGGGACTTCTTTGCGGATCTGCTTTATGGGTAATTTACTCTCCGTGAATCTATGTCATGAGTCATTCTTTCTTTGTGGATCTGCTTCATGGGTTATTTACTCTCCATGGGTCTATATCATGGATCATTCTTTCATTGGGGATCAAATTCAGTTATTTTATTCTTCATACAACATTAAGTTTGAAACTCCTTTAACATTATGCATTGGATTTGTTCTTTATTTGCATTTCGAGGTATGACAAAATTATTATACCTCGGATTTTGTGTTGCTTGTTATTTGTTATGATTTAATTCATCTTTATATGGAAAAGAACATGGGTTGAATTTGTTATTATAGTCAAGATAACATATTTGTTATTTTCGCAATGATTATAAACAGTATGATTAATTGTAATAAGTTTCAAAGCGAAAGCTTGTTAATATACATAATGTGACAAAAAATAATAAATAAAGTTAGATAAGGATATATATTTTTACGAATAATATATATTTTCTTAAAATAAAAGAAATTTATAAAACACAAAATTTATATTTTTAAAATTTACTAAGCTGTAAGCTTAAAAGTGCATTATTTGACTTGTGAATTCCCACGTAGGAACTTATGAAAAAGTATGAAACTAATGGTCCGATGAGTCGACGTTCTATTTTCTAGTATTCTTACTTTAGTTCGATAAGATTGAAATTGATTACACCCTTCAAACCAATTGTTCCAAGGTTCTCGTCCCAAATTCAAATAAGTTTCAGAGGAATTCAATTGCTGAAGAAGGGACACCGTCTTCCGATCTTACGCAACAAGTGCTTTATTGATTTTGAGACCCTGATGCTTAAATATCGATCGTGATGATTTTCTTCGGTATTTCTAGATTTATCTGTTTAAAGTTTAGATTCGATGAAAGCTGCGTTAAGTTGGAATACATTTAGTCACAAACAATCTATGCTTTATTAGATCAGATTAAAATCTCTTAAATTATTTAATAAGATCTTTTATTAATATGATTTTTTTTTAATGATCTCATTTTTTATATTTCCTCGACCATGAAAATAATTGTTAGGTTAACGAATCAATGAACTTGAAATGGATTTCGTAGAAAATGTGAAGTCAAAGGGCTAAAAAGAAGTTGTTGTCTGCATACAATAAACTTCGTGGCATTTTGTCTCTAAAAAGTCATTTCCCGTCAAAGTCTGTCAAAGTGTAGTGTCATTTGGACTTCATTCCTGAAGACTGTGGCTATATTTGAGATCATTTCAGTGATCATTTTTACAAGGACATTGCGAAAATATAGAAAACGAAGGAAAATGCAACGGAAAATGACTTGACTTATCTATGTGCTTTGAGACGTATGCTAGCTGTTGCTGCTTTATTTAATTTCATACAAATGCTATTTAAAATACTACAGACGAAAGTATTTGAGAAAAGCGAAAAACCTTATAAAACCTTTATAAAGAAATTACTCTAAGACTCGAAATTCTTGATTTCAATTAAATTTTTTTTTTTCCAATGCAGCTGGTAAACAGACATGGACGTCTTGGATGCCTTAAGGCAGGGGTCTCCAAACTACGGCCCGCGGGACAAATTCGGCCCGCCAGTGCCACCCATCCGGCCCGCGACAGCGAATAGCTTATTGTTGCTGTAATAATTTGGATAAAAAACACATTAAATCATTAGAAATTATAGAAAATGGCAGAAAATTAACACGGATTTGGCCCTTGGTACTTACTAGAGTAAGGGCCTAAGGCTGGACCCAATATAGCCCTAAGGCTGGAAAGTTTGGAGACCCCTACCTTAAGGCAAGCACTGCACAGACGTTACTCACTTTACATTCCCCAGGAGGCGCGTGTAACTTAAAGATAAGCCACGGACGCGGAGTAACAATGCCCCCGCAACGCTCTACGATCCTATTAGACCTGGACCTACGGTTAAAAGTGGATTCGAACCATTACACACATCCATGGCACTGTTGGGACTCGAACCCGAAACCTGTGGTACCGAGCGCCAGAGCGCTAGCCACTCGCCCATTCAGGCCCTCAATTCAATTTTAAAAGGAAGAAATCGCTGCACGTCCTTTCGGCAACCAAAAGAAAATAAAACGGTTGGGTAAATTTGTAAAAGAAAGAAATGGATAAAACGGCAGATCAAATAGACTATAACATTTTAACGATGACTAGAACAAATCAAGTATAACTAGTACTGGAAATAAAAATACCTGGAGATTGAGGGGATTGCTGGAGTGGCTGGTTGGAGATGGAGTTGTTGGCGTCCACGCCTGACTTTAATCCCATTGAAAGTCTTTGGGATTACCTCGGCCGTGCTGTGTGTAAACGTTTCCCACCCCAGCCACTCTCACAGGGACTGCTCTACAAGAGGAATGGTGATTACTCGCTTCTGCGGTAATCATCTCATTGTTGTTCTGCGGTGATCAGTCCGTGGTCAATCACCGTGGTCAATCACCGAAGAACAGTCCGTGGTCAATCACCGAAGAACAGTCCGTGCTTGATATTCGTAAGCATAGTTCAATTCGATGATTATAAGTTTAACAGAACAGCTGATACAAATAAAGCAACAAAAAAATGAATATACAAACAGGAAAATTTAGTTTAGTGAAGCGTGCTTCTTAAAAATCAAATTATAAATTGAAAAAAAAAAATGCATAGATAAAAAAGGTACAAAAAAATACTTATTCATATATTTTAATTATTTTTTTAATAAAAAATATTGTAATCAATCAGATAACAAGTTCATAAAAGCTTTATAGTTCATCTTTTGTTATAAGTGTAAATGAGAATCGAGTATTCGAATTGTATTAATAAAATAAATACAATCAAACGAGATTTAGGATGCAGTCAATATTACAAAATATAATCCACTTTTAAGTAAATTAGCAGTTGTTACGCATCCAGTTTTAACTTCTACAACTTTTTTTCAGAAAGTTTTCCGCGCTTATTGATATCAGAAAACTGCATGAAATTCAGAAACCGAATCAATTGATGCTCGGCCCTTCTTTTATTCCAGCAATCCTCGAAAAATGGGCATTGGAATGAATTCCGCGCTCGGCTTATTCGATTAGGCGGAATTCAAAACACCCCTTTCTTGGCTTTTATCCTGGAAGCCAAGAATTTTGAGTGGAAATCCCGGATTGGAATTATGAACCGGACTTTGCCGAGGTCTCAGGAATTAAGAATAGTGAAAGGAATTCCTGTATAAACAAGTAAGTCGCTGAGAATGAAGAAAATCCATTTTTAATCCTCGTCCTGGTTAGTGGCATATTGATCTTTCATAATAAAAAAATTATCCTCTGACACGTTGATGTAATCAATTGCCAGGCTATTTTAAGGATTTGATTTAAAAAATATTTCGTTTTAATAGATGAATAAATAAGGATAGTAGTTTGATTGAAGAACAAATAATGATAGCAATTTTGTTGAAGAATAAATAAGGATAGTAGTAATTGAAGAACAAATAAGAATAGTAATTTGAAAGAAGGAACAAATAAGAACAGTAGTTTGATTGAAGAACAAATAGGGATAGTAGTTTAATAGAAGAACAAATACGGATAATAGTTTAATTGAATAACAAATAAGTTTAGTAATTTGATTGAAGAACAAATAAGAATAGTAGTTTGATTGAAAAACTAATAAGGATAGTAGTTTGATCGAAGAACAAATAAGTATGGTAGTTTGATTGAAGAACGGATAAAGATAGTAGTTTAATTGAAGAATAAATAAGGATAGTAATTTGATTAAAGAACAAATAAGAATATTAGTCTGATTGAAGAACAAATAAGATAGTAGTTTGATTGAAGAACAAATGAGGATAATAGTTTGATTGAAGAACAAATAAGGATAGTACTTTGACTGAAGAACAAATAAAGATAGTAGTTTAATTGAAGAATAAAAGGATAATATTTTGATTGAAGAACAAATAAGGATATTAGTTTGATTCAAGAACAAATAAGAATCGTAGTTTTAAAGAACAGATAAGGATAGTAGTCTGATTGAAGAACAAATAAGGACAGTAGTTTATTGAAGAATAAATAAGGGTAGTAATTTGATTGAAAAACAAATAATAGTAGTTTGATTGAAGAACAAATAAGAATACTAGTCTGATTGAAAAACAAATAAGAATATTAGTTTGATTGAAGAACAAATAAGATAGTAGTTTGATTGAAGAACAAATGAGGATAGTAGTTTGATTGAAGAATAAATAAGGATAGTAGTTTGGCAGATAACCATAGTAACTTAGATTAATTTTTGCAGATATTTCTATCCTACTACAAATAATCTCTCTCTTGTGAATGTTATGCATCAACTAATTATGTAATAAAATGAATAATGTCATTAATTTTCTAGAAGTATAGGTAAAGATAATTTTCAGTAATTTAAAAAAAAAAGGAATTTTCTTATTTATTTAATTTTAACAAGAAAATTTTTTTTTAATTTTAATAACGATTTAATATTAATTTTGATAATAATAATTAATAATTTTTAATAATTATTTAATATATTATAATTTTTTTGAAATTCAATCTCTATGTATTGAGAATGGAGCAAAAAGAATTTGGAAATCATACTGTATATTACATATTGTTTTTAACAAACCTTCGTAATATGAAATATAAAATTAACTCCAAAAACAACTAATGATAAATTGGTTTCCAATGAACTGGAATTCAAAATAATCTCTCAAGTAAAAGTTAAGCACATAGTGGCAAAATGCTGAAAAATCGGCAAGTGCTGCTTTGATTTGATACGAAATGAGACAGGAAAGTAGCAAACATGCTTACTCATGTAATAAAACAAAGAATTATATATAAGATTAAAATTGAATTTTCATAATTGATGAAATCATATTAGGGCCAAAAAGAGTTTTTCGAGACGCAAAAAAACAAGGTATATATAAAAAAAAATTTTTTAAGTCAATTCCTACTTTTTTTTTCACTCTATTGCAGAAAGTCCTTTATAAATAATTTTCATTCATTTTTTTAAAGTTTATCTGGCGCGATCTATTGATAGATATATGCAACTTAATCTAAAAAAAACTAAAATTAACTAATTAAATTTAATTACTGAATTAATATTTGAAAAAAAACTGTATTAACATCCAGTGTCATCCACTACAAGTTCAAAAAAAAATGTATTTGAACTTGAGTGGATGAATAAGAAGTATTTTCATAAACGATTGAAAACTTGAATAAGATATATATAGGGAGAGTGTGAGCTAATAGAAGGAATTGAATTAAATCGACATTAATAAGGTATACGAGCACGCTTTTTTACTTGATGAACATGCTTTTTCTACTTTAAGTTATTTTTAATTTTCCATACTTCACTCCCATATAGAAGGTCACGTATAAATATAAAAATTTATTTTAAATAAAAAAAAATATTACAGAATATTTCACCAGCTCTGACTGATTTTTATTTTATTTTAGTACTATAGTATTTTTGTTTCTGTACAAATGTTACTTGAAGCATCGTATCTCATCTTGAAAAATTTGATTCATTAATTTCCTATGATTTTAGTTTCTTTATATTTGCTTCTATTTTTCTGCGATATTTGAAAACCAGTCCATTAGACAATAAAAGAATATTAAACGCATTTGTAAACTAACGATTTCTTTAATAATATCTAATGTGTTGCAGTTACAGGAAAAAATTTCTTTATGATGTCCTCTTTGAAAGGGAGTCCATACCCACTATAGCCTCTCAGGGAAACTAATTTCCAATTCAGTTTTCAGTTTCTTGACCTGTGGAACGAGTCCTCCACATTCTCAAATAGGGCCCCAAATTCTTAGCGCGACATTTTTTTTGTACACTTCCGTGGTAAATTAACTTGCTATCATCTGGAATTTTTGGGGATACCATGCCATAGAGGTCATGAGATGGAAGAAATTAAGAATTTAAGTAGAAATTTAGTTACTATACCAGATGGGGGGGGGAACCCACGACAGGCCTCGAATATTTTTCCGGCCATGAGATTTACCACACTTTTACAAAATGTATTATTTTATGATGGCCAAAGTAGTGAAAACAATGTACTTAAAAAATATATTATGTGGCCATCCATATATTGAAAAAATAACTGTCGAAAATATGAGAAAAATTAACTTTGATTTTAAAATAATATTCTTGAGAATATTTTACAGATATTGCCTGTTTTATTTATGAGTTAACAGTTATGAGTTCGAACAATAATTAAACTATATTCTACGAACTGATGATGCACGCGCATCTTGGAATATCTAATATAACAGGTTCTATGTTTCACGTTACCACCCTAGATACGCACAGTTAATTGTTGATAGCAGAGTAAACCAGACACTTAGTTGAGTTGTTAGCGCCTTAGGATCAACTTACACCTTCGAATCGTTTTTCTAAAATGAAATCGGCCAAACACAAAACACGTTGAATTATAACGGACGCTAATACCCAAATAAACTAATAAATAACTGTAAATACCCAAATTGTTATCGATTTGCAAAAGTTAAGTGAATGAGTAGAGAATCAAATATCGTACTAATAAATAAGTATTTTTAAATAGTTTAATTTTTTTATTTCGTTTATATTATTTTTTATATTTCATTTTTAGTGTTATGTATTTTTTACAGTGTGCGTTTAGTACCATTTTTTATTATATTATCTATGTTTACATGTAAGAATAATAGTGAACACAAAAACAATAACTCATTATATTTCAATATATTTCATTATATTATATAAGATCCTATCGATGCATGGAAAAAATGCTAAGTATATATAAATAAACATTTTTTTCCCGTTATATTTTATTACAATCATTTTCTACTCAAACAAGTAACATGTTGTAGTTTTCACTTTTTCATCATTATAGTTTTTAAAAAATATGAAAACTGCTGATGTATGTTAAAAAATTCTACTATTGTAAAATATTTAAATAAACTGAAAATTCACTTCTTTTTTTTCTTATACTTGAAGGAGCTGTTATTCTACTCACTCAAGTAACAGAGGTATACATTTTTTTTTTATTTCAATTTTTTTACGCATTATAATTATAATTTAATTTAAACTAAATATTTATTATAGCATATAGAGCAGGAGGACCAACCCAAATGATCTGACGGGCCACTTTGGAAAGCATCATAACTGCCTGGGCCGCATATAAAAATATACATCAACATATTAGATTTAGACTTACTATAGACATTTTGAGGGAAATATTGAAACATAATGAGCTATTATTATGTTTACTATTATTCTTACATGTAAACATAGATAATATAATAATGATGATGCTAAATGCACATTCTAAAGAAATATAGAACACTAAAATGAAATATATAAAAATATAAATATGAATGAAATAAAAAAAACGAAATCAATAAGAAATATTTATTTTACTAGTGCGATATTTGTTACTCCACTCTTTCACTTAGCTTTTGCAAATCGATCTCAATTTGGGTATTTGCACATCGTAATTGATTTATAATTTAACTAACTGCGAACTATTAATTATAGTTCGCATAACAATCAAATTAAACACTAATTAAATTACGTTAACTATTAATCTAGTTGCTGTTTATAATGTAATTCATTTATAACTGTAAACTCATAAATAAAATAGGCAATATCTGCTCATATATTCACAAGAATATTATTTTAAAATCAAAGTTAATTTGCATTTTGTAATGCATGCATAATGTATTTTTAATGCACTGGTTTTCATTACTTTGGCCATTATAAAATAAATATATTTTATAAAAGTGTGATAAATCTCACAGGCCGCAAAAATATTTAAGGCGGGCAGCGGGTTGGTCACCTCTGTTCTACACTCACAAGTAACATATCTTAATTTTCAATTTTTTTCATGCATTATAATTATTAAAATAGTATAAGGATTACCCGATGTATAGTAAAAAACTACTATTATAAAATATTTAAATAAACTAAAACAATTATTTATGTTATACTTCACGGTGTTGGTATTCTATCCACACAAAAGTATAAATTTTTACTATACTAAATATTATTTACTATACTATACTAAATATTATTTACTATACTATACTAAATATTATTTACTATACTAAAAATACTATTTACTTTTATTTTAAACTAAAATATCTTACCTCATCTAGAGTCTACATCTTAATATAAATTATTAAATCTTAAGTCAAAAAAAGTTTTACCATAAATCTTTTAAGCTTACTATTAAAATTCGAAAAGCATTGCTGAGATATTTCTTAGAAATATCTAATTTTTTTTTTCCTGTGTCACATCTGACATTTAAATTACACTCAAGAATTTCGTGGTATTTTTAATTTGTGCAACGCTAGCGAATCCGGAGAATTCAAAAGGAGTTCAAAAATAAAAGACTACAGCTGCGAAAGAACATTTATTTTAATTTAATTTACTGTGCCATTGTTCATTGTGTGAAGTCCCTTTGTCTGTATCGATTTCCGTGTAACAAAAATTCAATTAAGAGAGAGTACGGCTGATACTTTGATTAATAAGACCCAACCAGTAATGTAGAAACTTTTCAAACGGCGAAAAAAAGCAAAACTTCAATAATTTGTTTTCAAAATCAAAAGATAAAAGTTTGTTGTTTTTGTATTTTAATCTAAATTAGTGGAAACGTGACATTCAAAACTTCCTTTCATTATGCTTTGATCAAAACTTCCTTTCATCATTAATTCAAAAACAATACCAAAAATTTTCTCTACATTCAAAAACTTCCTTTCATTATTATGAGCATAATTCACTAAAACAAAAATTTTCTACATTCAAAAAACTTCCTTTCAAAATAATTCACTAAAACAATACCAAAAAATTTTCTCTACATTCAAAAACTTCCTTTCATTATGAGCAAAAAACAATACCAAAAAATTTTCTCTTAAAACGCTTTTTATGAGCATAATTCACTTACCAAAAATTTTCTCTAATTCAAAACTTAAAAAAAACAATAAAAAATCAATAAAAACTTCCTTTCATTATGAGCATAATTCAAAAACAATACCAAAAATTTTCTCTACATTCAAAAACTTCCTTTCATTATGAGCATAATTCACTAAAACAATACCAAAAAATTTTCTCTACATTCAAAAACTTCCTTTCATGAGCATAATTCACTAAAACAATACCAAAAATTTACAATTCAAAAAGTTTCTTTCATTATGCAAAACAATACCAAAAATTTACTGTACTGAGAAAACCTTAAAACGCTTTTGCTCTTTGAAATTAAATAAAATAAATAAAAAAGGTTAAATGAACAATACTATAAAACCACCTGTTTAATAAATAACTACTTTATAAAATTTAAATATAATAAAATTTTTAATCTTGAAAAATTTATTCTGTATGTTTACAGATCACATACTAGATTATGTTACTATAATCAAAAATTCTTTAGATATAACAGATTCAGAGTTACCCAAGGTGTATTGCACCCACATTGTGCCACTATTGCAATCACATTGTGCTATTATTGCATTCGTTGTTGTTATTTCTTATCCCACTTGGTAGACATCTAGACCAAGCCCACGAACCCGTAAGGACTCTGATGGTTGAAGGAAAGGGGACAGCTACTGTTGTCACGGAGCACTCGTTGGTAGAAGTCTGACTTGGCTCCGTGATGCTCTACAGTCATATGAAACCAGGACCTCACGCTTAAAGTGGCTGTGTAACAAAATTTAATTAAGAGAGAGTACGATTGATACTTTGATTAATAAGACCTCACCAGTACTGTAGAAATTTTTCAAGCGGCGAAAAAAAAAAAAAAAACTTCAATATTTTTTTTTTTAAATCAAAAGATAAAAGTTTGTTGTTTTTGTATTTTAATCCAAATTAGTGAAAAGGTAATATGATTTGTCAATATTCAAAAACTTCATTGAAGATTTGGGATCTTTATTCTTTCATTATGAGCATAATTCACTAAAAAAAACAAAAGTTTACTCAACTAGCGTTAAAGTTTATTCAGATGGGATTATAGTGAAAGATGAATGATACTCTCAGATGTAAAATAATGGTAAAACTAATTGATCCAAAAGTTGTCAAGCCTTTTTACTGAAATATATAATACCAAGTAATAACATATATCATTTATAAATACATAATAATCATATGTATTTAATAATGCATATGATTTATACCATGAATCATCTATCGTCAGTGGCAAGAAATTTAATTAGAAAGTTATCAGTTACCAGAAAGCTAAATCATGTGAGCAAACCTTCAGAATCTGACGCCATGTCCGTTTCCATTATCCCGAGACTTTACGTATGCACGCAAGTTAATTGCATTAAAAAAATCATAATTGAAATTCATGTGACATAGTGACACACACGCTAATCTAACTATCTGATGATGAATGGAATATTTGCTGCATCGTTATTTGTTTCATCACTTCTGTTATTTCGTATTTTCCACGTGTAAATATATTAATAATGTTAAATAACGTCGCATAATACAATTGATTGAGCAAGAAATCATCTTAATGTAATACCCATTTATGTACATATATCTCCGGACTAGAGACCAGCTCATCTGATTTGTCCCAAATATAGCACGATAAATTGCATTTAATAGTAATGCGATTCAAATTGCTCTGCATTTCTCTATTAGCAAATAATTAGTGCATTTAGAATTGATTCTGTATCCGATATTATAGGAATCTCTAAGTTTTCATCATAAAAATAAATTATATAGCTTGCAAATATGGATATAAAAAGTTATTATATATGGATATATCTAGAATTCATTTGTTAAAAATGTATAAATGTCCAACTCTTCTCCGACTAGTGCTAATGAGTGCATCTAGCTTGCATGGTTAAAATTAGAATCATCTGTCACCAGTGCAAAAATGAGGAGATCCGATCACGATATAGACAAAGTGTATAAGTGTCTCGAATCGAAAGTCACGACGCCTGATAGGCATTTTCAAAGTATTGTTTTATACGAAAAAGCATTAAATGCAAGGTAGATACCCTAAAATGAAATCCGTAGGCCCCGGTCTGATATGGCTGTAGAGCGTTGGAAGTAGGGTTAACAACCCTACCCAGTAAAAAGAAACATATGTTTAAAAATCTGCCAGCAGGCAGACGACTTCGGACCAACAATGGGTCTGTTGCAACATTGAAGAAGAAACATAACTTTTATAGATATTAAAGTCTTTTACTTTAAAAAATTATTATCCTAAAAAATGATAATAATTTTGCTATATAAAAAATATTTTTAGTATTTTTTCAAAATAAAAAAATTCAATTAATTTTTCTATTAAAAAAAGTTTTAGAAAATACAAAATTTTAAAAATGTAACATATGATTTAAAACTTTATATATTTAGTAAAAAATATCTAGTTATTTTTATATGAAGTAAAAACACATTTAATTAAAAGGATGAACCATTTTTAAACATCTGGTTAAAGAATCAACGGTTGAATATTTGAGTTTAGTTATCAGATTAAACAGCCATGTCTGTAAACTTTTAATTAACACGTGCTCTTTGAAACTTCCCCGCACTTTTATTACACATATCGTATTTTAAGGCATTCCTTCAATAAATCGATCTTTCTTTCAATCTCAATGAATAGATAGGGATTTTATAGAAAGTGGTTAACTAAATTGGGTTTTCATATTAGCATTTTTTATTTTTATTTTTCAAACATTTCACTCAGAAATCAGCTTTAATCAACCTAATAATATGAATAACTGAAAAATTTTACCAGCAATCTGAGTAAATGAGAAAACAAAGTTGATTTATTACATTTATTTTTTGTTTTGTTTCTTTTAAGACAACTTAGTTTGCAAATATTAGCTTCATAAAACTATTAAATAATAGTTTTATGAAGCTATTACATTATACATTAGTCTATTATTATTATACATTAGTCTTTGTCACAAAAATTATTAAACGAACTAAAAGATTCGAAGTTTTTAAAATTAAAATAAACAAAATCAATTTAATGAAGAAAAAAAAACAGTGATTGAAATTATTAGGCAAGTATAATTTGATCCCAAGTGATCGAGAGAAAAATTGTGAACAGAGATTTAAAAGTCTTTTACTTAAAAAAAAAAAAAATTATCATTTTTTTAAAAATATGTTTAGTATTTTTTCAATAATAAAAACATTCAATTAATTTTTTTACTAAAAATTTTTTTAGAAAATAGAAAATTTAAAAAGAAACATATGATTTAAAGTACATATATAGTATTATTATATATTTAGTAAAAAAAAAAAACTAAGTCATTTTTATATGAAGTAAAAGCACATTTAATTAAAAACATGTAACAAAGGATAAAAAAATTTTAAACATCTGATTTCTGAATCAATTATTGAATATTTACTTATCTGATTAAAACAGCCATGTCTAGAAACTTTTTAATTGACACGTGCTTTTTGAAACTTCATTACACATATCGTATTTTAAGGCATCTTTTCAATAAACTGATCTTTCAACCTCCATAAATAGATGGGGGCTTTTATAGAAAGGGGTTAATTAAATTGAGTTTTCATAATAGCATTTTTTTTTTTTTCCAACTTTTCACTCGGAAATCAGTTTGAATTAACCTAATAATGTGAAAATAGCGGTAACATTTAACCAGTAATCCGAGTTAATGTAAAAGCAAAGTTGATTATTACATTTAATTTTTGTTCGTTTCCTTTATTACAACGTCGTAGTTTGTGAGTAATAGTTTGATAAAACCATCATCTCAATTAGTCTACATAACGAAATTTATTAAATGAAGTAAAAGTTTCGGGGTTTTTAATTAAAATCATCAAAATCAATTTAATGAAGAAAAATCATTGATTAAAATTATTAGACAAATATAACTTGACTATCAGCTTGAGAAAAATGTCAAGCAGCGAAATCAGACGGATTTAAATAAGGCGGTGTAATAAGGGGTAAATATAATTGCGTAGGGTATTTTTTATAATGCAGCTGGCAAACACTTAGACACTTGTCTTAGATTCCTTAAGGCAAGCACTACACCGACGTTACTCACTTAGCACTATCTAGGAGGTGCGTGTAGCTTGAAGATTAGCTATGGATGCGGAGTAGCACTACACCCTACACGCTCTATGGTCATGTTAGGCCGGGACCTACAGTTCAAAGGGGATTCCGAACCACTACAAACATCCATGGAACGGTCGGGACTCGAACCTGAAACCTGGGGTACCGAGCGCCAGAGCGCTAGCCATCAGGCCTCCCGAATATTAGTTATCATTATTAGATTTATTAATTATTATTATTCGAATTAATTATTATTTTTAGATTTATTAATTATTATTATTAGAATTATTAATTATCACTAATTAAACAGCATATATGGGTTTGCAAATATAATAAGCAATTCGTTAAATTAATCCAACCTTTATATTACTACTTTTGAAACACACTGAGCTTCAGATTTTAATTACAAAATTATTCAACACAAATTTTTATTCATTCCCTACTTGATTTTGATTTTGATTTTTTACCAAATTTAGAAACCACCAGAATTCAGCAAGAAACATTTTTAATCATCTGATATCAGAATCAACGGTTGAATATTTATCTTTTACTTATCTTATAAAACAGCCCTGTCTATAAACCTTTTAATTGACACGTTCTCTTTGAAAAGTTCCTTCATTTTTTGTTACACGTATCATATTTTAAGGCCTCCTTTCAATAAATCGATTTTTTCAAGCTCCATATAAAGATGGGGCTTTTATAGAAAGTGGTTAATTAAATTGAGTTTTCATATTAGAATTATTTTTATCTTTATTTTTCGAACATTTCACTCGGAAATCAACTTTAATCAACCTAATAATATGAAAATAACGGTAAAATTTTATCAGTAATCTAATTTAATGTGAAAGCAAAGTTGATTATTATATTTATTTTTTGTTTGATCCTTTTATGATAGCATAGTTTGTAAGTATTAGTTTGATACAACAGTCATCTCCATTAGTGTGCATAACGAAAATTATTAAATGAAGTAAAAGATTAGAAGTGATTAAGAAGTTTTTAAATTAATTTAAAGATTTAAAATTTATTTAAAGTTTATTGAAAGGTTTCGATGTTTATTTAATTAACAATCAATAAAATCAATTTAACGAAGGAAAAAACATTGATTGAAATTATTACACAAGTATAACTTCACCAACGGCGATTGTGAGAAAAATTGTCAAGCAGCGAAATCAGACGGATTTTAATAGGGTGGTGTAAAAAGGGATAAAGGTAATTTCGGAGGTATTTTAACAAAACTAAAAATTATTATTAAAAAAATTTTTATTCAATTTATTTATTTTACAATATCAAAAGAAAAAGAAAATTCCACAATAAATATATTTTTTTTCAAAATTGCTTTGCGCTGCGTATGTCTGACTAAAAATCTTATTAAGTAATCTACACCTCCATTTCCATTTTTAAACCGGATGTTTACCTTTCTACACAATCAGGAGTCGAATATATCCATGCTGTTTGTAAAATCTGCGTTGGTGGTTGCAAATAGATAGACTTTCAATAGCAGATATATAGCAGGCTATATGTTATTCAGGGTAAACCACGGGATAAAATTTTAAGGAGGACCTATATCCAAACCGCAATTTGTAATGAATACCCAGGGATATGTGGTATCGCAGTCCCTTCATGAGTACATTGCACTCACATTGTGCTATTATTGTACCGACATTGTAACACTAGTACACTCACAGTTACCACTATTGCACTCACAATCTAAGTGTGACATTAACAATCAAAAGAAGGTGAATGAGGTTTGTACCATCTTCTTCTAATTCAATGAAAGTGCAATCGTGTATTAGATACAGAAACTTTTAGTGCGACATCGTTTGTCGGGTTATGAACTAAACATCCTTGGTTCAGTTACCCAACGTTCTGTTCAAATAGGCTTATAATGAAAGTTGAATGATACTCTCGGGTATAAAGTAATTGTTAAAATAATTGGAGCAAAATTTGACAACTTTTCTACTGAAATTTATAATACCAAGCTATATGTCATTCATATATACATACACTATGTGGAAGAAAGTGACGGGACACGACACTATAACGACATAAACCCATATTTATTAAAGTTAATAGGAGGTAGGGCTTCCTTTGGCTGCGATCACAGCTGCAATCCTTCTGGGCATGCTTTCCACTAAATTAGCCATAGTGGCAAGAGGAATTTCCTTCCAAATGTTTAACAGGAAGTTCCATTGTTCAGGCTTGCTTTTGGGGAGTGGGGTGCAGGCCCTCAACCGACGGTCCAATTCGTCCCAGAGATGTTCAATTGTGTTAAGATCAGGGCTCTGCGCCGGCCACTCCATGCGTTTAACGTTGTTGTTCACATACCAATCAAGAGTCCTCCTTGTAACATGACATGTTGCGTTGTCGTCTTGATACCAGCAATCATCCATACCGTACGTTGCCACAAGGTAGGAAGGACATGATTGTCGGAATATCACAGTATCTATCGGCATTCATCGCACCATCAACCTTCACCAGTGGGCCAGCCCCATACCAGGAGAAACAGGCCCATACCATCAATCCTCCTCCACCAAACTTTACAGTTGGGACGACACACTCGGGTAAAAGGCGTTCTCCTGGTAAACGCCATACCGAAACACGTCCATCGGAACGGAAAAGGGTAAATCGTGACTCGTCATTCCAAAGGATGCGTTTCCAGTCATCCAGAGTCCACCACGGTGGTCATTGGCCCATCGAAGGCGTGCTTTCTTGTTGGTTTTCGTAATCAAAGGCTTATGGGCCGCCGAATGTCCAGTGTAACCTAACTTATGGGCCTCGATACGAAGAGTCTTGGTCGAAACGGCCACACCTGTGGCTTGTCTAAATTCATTAGCCATGTTATCCATGGATATTTGACGGTTACTTCGAATCTCCCCTGCCGAGCACCCGCCGGTCCCTGCTGGTGAGAACTGTAGGTCGTCCACTTCGAGGTTTTTCTGACAGTGTCCCTCAGTCTTGTAGCGACACACAACACGTGCTACAGTTGATTTTGAGCAGTTACGGAGACGGAATATCTCCCTAATTGACACCTTGGCAAGATGCAATAAAACCAACATACCTTTCTCGAACTCAGACAACTCTTCCCGTGGCGGAATCTTGACAAAAAACAACTCTAATCGGCTCCACAGAGTATTTATAGGGTATGGCTGACACGTGATACCTATTATTGCGCATGTGTCAGCTGTATTGTCGACTTTTCTACTTTTCGAGGGGTGTCCTGTCACTTTCTTCCAGATAGTGTATATGATACTACTGTGCCCAAAAAGTAAGAACAATTATTATTATTTTCAAAAACTCTTTATTTATTCTTCCAAATTTATTTCATCGCCTTCAAAGTAATCCCCTCCGACACAAAGCACTTATGTCAATTTTTTCCAATTCTCAATGCATGCTAAAAAGTCATCGGCAGGGATGGCCTTCAAAGCGAGCAGCTATTCACATTGAATCTCTTCAATAGACTCAAAACGGTGTCCCCGGAGTGGTCTTTTGAGTTTAGGGAATAGGTAGAAGTCATATGGTGAGAATACGCAGATTGTGGAAAGATATGGATTTCATTTTGGATGAAAAAGTCACGAAGAATCAATACAGAGTGAGCTGGCGCATTCAGTGTTTTCGGTGCCAATCGAAATTTGACGCGTTTGAGGCCCAAAACGGAATTGACAGATCCTGTTGAAATTCCAACATCAGCAGCAAGGTCTCTAATTGTAAATCGACAGTTTGCAAGCACCAAATCTTTAACTTTTTGGGCGTGAGCTTCATCGGTTGAGGTTGGTGGCCGACCAGAGGGCTCCACGTCTTCAAAGCGTTCTCTGCCTTTTTTAACTGTTTATACCACTTGTAAACATTTCTTTCCTATATAGGAATGTTTTCCAAATGCCTTCTGGAACATTCCATATGTTTCAGCAAACAGAATTGAATGCAAGTTGTTTGCTCAATTAATTCAGGCATTTCAAAAATCGCCATAATCAGTTTTAGCGTCTCACAAAGCCAACCGTCACTCAAACACTGGACACTCCCGGACACCAAGAAGTGTGCGTTTGGTTTTCGAATAAAAGAGTTGTGTGTTTACAGTTCACTATTGTGTTGTGGGTTTTTATTCTTAGACCATAACAATAATTATTATGCATTTCTTAATAATTCAGATAATAAGTAATGAGAATGATAAATATTTGTGTGAAGTATTTTTTCCTAAAATATTTTAATACGAAATTTTATTTAGAAAACTCAAATAAAGTATACATGTAAGTTTATCCTGTGTGTTTTCTGTATGGATTTTGACAGACATATGAAAAGATCATTTGAAAAAGTTTAAATCTGAAATGTCTTAAAGAAAATGTTTAATTTCTATACAATTGGGCGTTTCTATTAGTCGAAAGATAGTTTCCTTTGATAAACAAAAAAAGAACTTGTCCATATACATTGCGGTTTAAATTTTTTTATAACTATTATAACCATATTAAAATTATAATTATTATACATTTCTTAATAATTCAGATAATAACTAATGAGAATGACAATTATTTATAAAGATAATTTTTTTCTTAAATTATAAATATTTTTAATACGAAATTTTATCTAGAAACAAGAAAACTTAAATAGTATATAAATGTAAATTTAGCCTGTGTATTTTCTCTAAGATGCGGCCTGATAGCCTACTGGTTAACGCTCTGGCGGTTGGTATCGAAGACTTCCGGTTCGAATCCTGTCGGTGGCATGGATGTTTGTTAGTGGTTCGGAATCCTCTTTAAACTGTAGGTCCCGGTCTGTTTAGCCCTTGTGTGCGCAACATGACCGTAGAGTGACAAACCAAACCAAAAAACTATGTATTTTGACAGACATATGTATTAATAATAAAAAATGTTGAATTTCGATAAAATTGTTGATTCATATTACTATTACTCGAAATATATTTTTATTTGTTAAGCAAAAGAAAAAGTTTTTTTTACAAATTGCGTCTGCAAAAATCAATACTTTATTTTAGATATACATCAAATTGAAATCAAAGTAATTCATTCTCACAACATGGAAGAAAAATAGCAAAAGCAAAAGGATTGCAAGGATGTCGCAACGCACATTTCTCTCTGATTCCATTAGCAGATAAAATTTTACAAAGCAAATTTCTAAACGGCTAACTTGAGAACATCGTCGCAGATCAGAATAACTCAATTAATATCTCGCAACTAACCCGAGGCTAGATTATTTCACTCTTATTCATCCTTTTGTCGTTAGGAAATGGCATTCCTTTGAAAATTGGAACGAATTTCCCTTTTAATGTATCGACGCCATGCCATATTTTTATGCAAAAATGCTGCTCAACACGTTTGAGGAATTACGAAGTATGTTGCTCGTTAATTTTCTGTTTTAATCGAAATCAATGAACCGCGAAAAATTGTTAATTATCAATTCATTTTGAAAAAGGTTGGTGCTTGATTTAATCTGAAGTAAAAAATAATTCTTTACTTTCCAAGATGGAATTCAGAAATTTGCGAACATCGACAGTTTAATGGATTCTGAATGTGTTTACAAAGAGAGGAATTGTTTACTGCGATTCATTATCGGTAAAATGATGAATTAGAAATTGAGTCAGCATAAGAATAATTCTTTAGAAAGAATTAAATTGGGTTTAAATTTTCTTTATTTGTTGTGAAGAATGCGCTTTATAAAGATGTGGTTGTAAAAACGAATTGTTCATGAAAGTGCATGAAAGTTTTTTTTTTAAAAAGAACCAAAATGTTATTAATTTTTAGAGTAAATTAATAGTTTTTCTTTATAAAGAGGCTAACATAATTCATTTATTTCTTAAAGAGTTTGATGCCAAATGGGTTATATTAACATGGAGATATTACCATACTACCTTCGAACATAAGTAAAAGTTTTCCTCATTCATTCGATTCTTTGGACTTTAGACGTCTTTTATATACCTTGCATTCAAACGAACTAACAACAAGTTTGCTGAATCAAATATAACAATCGAATGAGTATGTATTTATCCACACACAAAACAAAATTAATTTTCTCTGTTCAAGTCTTGCAACATTTGTATTTGGAAAAATATAAATTTTGAATTAATTTATTATCCATTGAAACAATAATAGGAAACTTTCCGCAAATTTTGTAAATGAATCTCGTACATGCCATAAAATAACTATAAAATACAAAACAAGAGTATTTGAATTTCAATATGCAACAAAGTCTTACTCGTTGCTAACACTATCACGCCCCATATCTTATACCCAAGCCGAAATCTTCGAAAAGGCAAACAGTAATGAACGAACTGTTCGTGGTATTAAATAAGTGAAATACGAGATACCCTCTTCGAAAAAAAGTTTAATGCCATGAATCGACTGTTCGTGGACCCATAAGTAGAAGATGAAATAACCGCAAAGTAAGTGAATAATGATAAGAAAAACAGTTAATATAGTAAGAAAAGGCAAATTGTAGAGAATGGCTCATAGCATACTTAAATGGAATACAAGAAACATTAATAACCTTCGAAAAAGGCTTAAATGTCGTTAACAAACTGCTTGTGGCGCACATAAATAGAACTTCAGGTACTCTTGAAAATCTCCGACAAAAGCAAAATGTAGTGAATGGACTGCTTATGGAATACATTAATGGAATACACTTAAATGTCTTCGAGAAAAGCAAAATATAGTGAACATAAATGGAACACAAGGTACCCGAGAAAGTCCTCGAGAAAGGCAAAATATCATGAATGAGCTGCGCGTGGCTTATGGCATAAGTGGAATATGAAGTAGACGTGAAAACCTTCGAGAAAATCAAAATGTAGTGGCCTGGCGGCTCGTGGCACACATAAGTGGAGCGCGAGAAACCTTAACAGTCTTCGAAAAGGCAAAATGTCGTGAACCGACTGCTTGTAGCACACATAAATAGGATTACTTTGAAGGCGATGAAATAAATTTGGAAGAATAAATAAAGAGTTTTTGAAAAAATTAATTGGTCTTTCTTTTTGGGCACAGTAGTATTATGAACGCGGACTATTTATCCATGTGGCAATAATTATAATTTTTAACACGTAATAGTAATAAAAGTATTTAAACCAAAATATATGTAAGCAAATTCTTTTTTTTTTGTGCTCCTTAAGCAAAAGATTAACACTAAACATTATTTGCTATAATTGCCATAATTGCAAAACAACAACTGAAATATATAGCTTAAATTTGATCACAACAACGCCTACAAAGCCAATCTGACTGTTACTCGACTAATTTAATTATCGTGTCAAAATTAATGTATCCTAGCATTTAACAAATTAGCATTTATTAAATTTCAATTAAGCATTTCTGATAACATTAGTAAATGAATGAATTGCTTTATAACTAGGATTGAATGAATTTTATAGTTAATAGGGTACAAAAATATGATTTATTTATTGCAGTTCAATTTTACATATAAAAGTTTAAAAGAAATTGTAAATTAAAATTTAAAAACTACTTTATCCATTTTTTTCATGCCTTATTTTACAATCTTATGTATGTAATAAATCCTATTTATTCTATATGTCTAAAATTATTTTATAAAAATATACTGGATTCAATATAATTTTGATCCTAGGTAGAATCTTTAAGATTCCTCACAATTATGCTTATTATAATTATGGCTGAGTGGCTAGCACTCTGGGGCTCGTTTGCCATGGATGTTTGTAGTGGTTCGGAATCCACTTTAAATAGGATCGTAGAGCGTTAGGGTAGTGTTTAGTAGCCTATCTTCAAGCTACACGTGCCGCCTGGGTGGTGCTAAATGAGTAACAGCAGTTCAGCCCTTGTTTATGGCAAAAAGTTTAACAATCTCTGTATTGCCAGCTGCATTAGAGCAACAACATAATTATCTCTATTAAGAATTTTTAAGGATTATCATTTCAAAATATTTACAGAACTTCTTATGATTTTGAAATTATTATGTTAAAACTGAATATGATTCTGAAAATTTTCTTTAAAACTAAATTATGGCTTATTTTAACCAAGACTTTTTTCTTATGCTAATATTGTTGAAATCATATATATGTTTCTTATAGCTTAGCTTGAAAAATAGCAATAATTGATATGATGGTTTTTATTTAAATGAGTGAAATCCAAAATTTACTGTGTAAGTAAATATTTCTCTTCAACTTTAATCAATTGCATGTTTCCATAACAGGTTTCGATTCTCTGTTTTGTTAAAAGGACATTTCAAATTATTGTTTATTGATTAATTAAAGGTTATGTTAAAAAAAAAATTAGAAAGAAATACTTCTTTTCAAATGATTTTTAATTTATTTATTTTTAATTTCTTTACAATTCCTTTTTTTTTTTAAAAAAAATAATATTTATTAAAAAAATTAATTTTTATAGCAATGATATTTTTTAATAAAAAAAAATAAATGTTATTTTTTATTAAAAATGACATTTTTTTTATTAAAAAAATTAATTTTTATAGCACTGATGTTTTTTATTAAAAAAAAAATTTTATAGCAATGATATTTTTTATTTAAAAAAATAAATTTTGTAGCAATGACATTTTTATTAAAAAAATTAATTTTTATAGCACTGATGTTTTTTATTAAAAAAAAATAAATGTTTTATAGCAATGATATTTTTAATAAAAAAAATAAATGTTTTATCAATGACATTTTTAATTAAAAAAATTAATTTTTATAGCACTGATATTTTTATTAAAAAAATGATATTTTTTTATAGCAATTTATTTTTATTAAAAAAATAACTTTTTATAGCAATGACATTTTTTATTAAAAAATAAATTTTTATAGCAATGATATTTTTATTAAAAAATAAATTTTATAGCAATGATATTTTTATTAAAAAAAAATTTTATAGCAATGATATTTTTTATTAAAAAAAACTTTATAGCAAATGATATTTTTATTAAAAAAATTTTTTTTATAGCAATGATATTTTTATTAAAAAAATTTTATAGCAATGATATTTTTATTAAAAAAAATTTTATAGCAATAATATTTTTATTAAAAAAATAAATTTTTACAGCAATGATATTTTTATTAAAAATAAATGTTATAGTAATAATATTTTTATTAAAAAATTTTACAGCAATGATAATTTTTATTAAAAAAATTTATAGTAATAATATTTTTTATTAAAAAATATTTTTTAGCAATGATATTTTTTATTAAAAAATAAATGTTTATAGCAATGATATTTTTATTAAAAAATAAATTTTTTAGAAAATTATAGCAATGATATTTTTTACTCAGAAAATTATAGCAACGATATTTTTTTATTAAAAAATTTTTTATAGCAATGATATTTTTATTATTAAAAACATAAATTTTTATAGCAAATTTATTTTTTATTGAACAATAAAATTTTATAGCAATGACATTTTTTATTAAAAAAATAAATGTTTAGCAATGATATTTTTTATTGAAAAATAAACTTTTATAGAAAAGATATTTTTTATTAAAAAAATAAATGTTTACAGAAATGACATTTTTATTAAAAAATTAATTTTTAATAAAAAATATCATTGCTTTACTCAGTCAAAATAAATTAAACTAAAATTTTAAGCGGTTAATAGTTGGTTAAAAAGTGATTAATTTAAAAAAAATAATGTTAATTTAATCTCCAAGAAAAACTATGTAGATAGCTACTATTTAAAAATGAAACAGTAATAATTTTTTTTAAATAACTAAACGGAATCATTAACCTATTGGGGAAGGCATTAGGAAATAGTTTACGATAAGGCAGGTTATAAAAGTGTAATCTAAAAAAGTTCAAAGTGAAATAATCTATTAGGAAGGGATCATGAAATAATTTACAATAATGCAGGTTAAAACAGTGTTATTTATAAGGTTCAAAGGTAAATAACATGCATTAAAGAATTGCAACAGACTGTTAATAACGTTCATAGGCGTATTCGTTGAATATATGAATGTCTTATCGCAATAGTATACTAAATTCTAGATTCATATCTTTAGTTAAAAATTTACTATCAAAAAAGATCACTACAAAATAGATTTTTTTTTCTTCTAATGCAGCTGGCAAATAGACCATGATCTTTCGCCATAATGGCTGCACCGATGTTACTCACTTTGCATTACCCAGGAGGCGCGTGTAACTTGACGGTAAGCCACGGACGCGGGTAACAATGATTCTATTAGGACCGGGACCTACGGCTTAAAGTGGATTCTGAACCACTACAACACCATGGGCAAAAGCCGGGATTTGAACCCGATACCTGTGCTACCGAACGCCAGAGCGCTAACCATTCGGCCATCAGGCCCCTACTACAAAAATACACGAATGATAAATTATGAACTATATTATTTTTATTATAATCCCATTTAAATAATGGTATTAAATATATTATATGTTATGTTGTATGTTATATATGTGTGTGTTAAATGTTATATTTTATGTTATATATATGTTCTAATTTATATATTATATGAAATTCTTGTAAAATAATTTCTACTTTTGATCAAAATCACGTAATTAGAAATTGAATGAAAATCTTTTATAATAATGAAAATTGATGTACTTGCGTGTTACACAGCAATAGCATGAAAAAAGATGAGATAAAAATTAATATAATTAAATACTGACAGCGTAACACTATGACATCATTAGTATAAATGTCAGATCATTTTTAAGAACAGAGAAGTAATTGCCCGAAGCTCTACTTTAACAAATTCTGAAAATGTTTAGAAGTTCGAAAAATGATTAATGTTCTTAAAATCGAAGCTTTTAAATTCGAATAAAAATATAGTTTCTTGAGTGAAACGGAAATTACCTAGAAAGCTTTATAAAAATTGATGATTCTAAAGAAAGACATTTTCTGAAAACGTATTGATTGATTATCAAGAAACTGCAATTTTATACCATGCATTTCCTATCTCTTTTGACTTTAAGTATGCTGTCTTAGATATCAAATGTCTCAGAAAAGATATATATATCCATGATCTTATACTGAATTTATAGTCATAAATCTCCAAGAAAATAAACTTGTTCAGAAATCCAGAAAAATTCCCAAGTACTTGTTAAAATTTCAATTCAAAAGTGAAATAAATAGCAATATCGTGGCTATTTATACAAATATGGTTGAAAGAAATACAAATGTAATTAAAAATGCTTACGATGGAGTAGGATTAATGATATTGTATAAAAATCTAAATGAAATATCGTTCATCATAATTTAGGTGGAAAAATACTTTATTGTTACTTAGTATATTAATGCCATAAATCTCACAAAAAACATCATGTCTATGTATTGAAAAATTATTTACCTTACTACAAACATAGACAGTTAGAATTGTTGCCATACTTGTATTTAAATAAAGTTTTAAAGTTCCTACTATTACTTTTTATGTGCCACATGTGATATAATCGTTTATTTTATGTGCTCTTAATTACAGTTTTATCTTAAAATGTCAAACTGTTCTTGAAAGATTGACAATAGAGGGGGCGACACATCGTCCTCCAGTGGATCCCTGGATACTGTGACATTTTAGGTAATTCTGGCTAAGAACACGCTGTTTGTCTAACATCCAAATACTTTTCAACTCCTTTCATTCCATGAAACATTATATCAAAAATCAAATAAGACTTAGATGGATGCATTACTCACTGTTCGTATCTCCTCGAGGAGTTGGAAGCACATTTTGGAACAAGGTATTTCGGACAAACCCCCGGAAAAATCTGTTGCGAAATTTAGACTTAGTGAGTGAATAGAATTTAGACTTGGAACTTAGACTTAAAATTTAGTGGGCCATGACTGTTTGGCGAGCCATCTGCAATGTATTAGCATTTTTGATAGCCTAAATTGCCCGCTCTGTGGAAAAGACGAGATCATGGCCAGGATACCTGGCCTTGTATGTGACTCCGAGGTGAAAAGATACTGGAGTGCTGGAACTTTTGCTGATGAGACAATTACTTTTTCTCTTATTGTTTTCTTCTTTCTTGTGTGTTTTTACACTTTGATCTCGTAGAAGTTTGTCATTTTCTCTCGTGTATTAACTTAATCGTATGAATTTAACTATAATTTTTTTATTTTGAAATGACAACAAATTACAGTTAAGTTGATACGATATTAATTAATAAGAAACTGTGTGTACAGTATTTTGTGTAACGGTGTGCAAATTTTTAACTACAATTTTTTTTGAAAACTTTAACGTATTGGTCTTACAGTATTATTTAATATTATAACATGATAAATAATTCAATCACGGTAAAAAGACATATTTAAAAAAATTTCTTTCGATATTAACTTCTTTTACTTTAATTTACTTTTTATATTAACTTCTTTAACTATATTTACTTATTTTTCTTTTACTTTCTTTTTCTTACACATGTAAGTAAAACTCAAAAAAAGGCTAAAAGTAATTTAGTTTTTATAAAACCACTAAACAAATTATGTAATGATTGAATAAATTTTTAATAACTGAATAAATTAGTTAATGGTTGAATAAATTTAATCAACTAATTAATGATTGAATAAATTAGTAAATAATTAGTTTAAGATTCAGTGACCTTGATTCTCCAAAAGTTAAAATTATGAAGAAATGGAAATCATTTTCAGTATTATAATAAATTTTATAAAAAGTTTACTTTTAAGTAGAATTTAAGCATCACTGTCAATTAAACTAATGGAATCATTTTGAAAAGTAGATTAATTAATTCATCAGTTAAAAAAAATTACACGTCAAATTTAATTCATCAAATTCTTTCAGGAAAAGCTCAAATTTCATTTAATTTTCCAAAACAACTAAACTAATCGAATTTGTCGGAAATTACTTATTTTTAGTATCTTTTTTACTCAAAAAATTCTTATAATGTTCATGTATTAGAAATAAATCAGTAATTTCATTAACATAAATTTCAAATAACAAACACTCCATCAATTTAATGCATTCAAATTGTTGAAAAAATTCTTTCAAAACTCCAGTTTAAAACTTTCATGATGCATCATAACTTGCATAATGTTACCTCCGCACGAAATATCAACATTAAAAGTTTTTTATAGACGTCATAGAACAGTTTATTTTCTACAAGGATCGATATTCTTAGAATTTCAAATGTATGGAAAGTTTCATGGATTTTTTAAATATCATGAATGAGCTATCTTAATTTCTTTTATGCAAAATTTTTAATTCTATTCTTAATTTATACAGTAAATATTTCTTCTTCATTGGCGCTACAGCCCTATGGTGGGCCTAGGCTATCTGCATACTGGTAGATTTCGAGACAGGAGATGTTTTCTTGTTTTTTATGGGTTAGGGTTGTCAGCTCCATGCCCTACGCTCTACAGTCGTATCAGACCGGGATCTACTGTTTAAAATGGATTCCGAGCCACCGAGTAATGTGACACCGAACTCCAATCACTCGGTCACCAAGCCCCATGCAGTAAATATATTAAACAATATTCCATTTTTTACTTTTTTTTTTTTTACTTATTTCACCATTATTTTGTCTATTAAAAAGTAATGAAATTTTTAAAAGCTCATTATTGAAAAATAATTTTCAAAAAAATTAATTTATGATTTATGCAAATTATTTTATTCAAAAAAATTTTTGTATTACTTGATTTTCAATAATATATTATAATTTCTCACTTATACTCTCAACATTTCTCATTTTTTTCAAAAATTAATATGAAAATAATTAAAAAAATTACATTCATTTATTATTTGCTGTACATGTGAACTTATTCAAAATTCTTTAAGGAAATAAGTTAGCAAAAATAATAATGTTATTAAGGATTAAACAGAATGGATTAATCCTTGATTTAATTTAGTCAAGGATTAAACTATATATTCGTACATATGAATCGTCTTCTTTTGATATTTTTAATATTGTACCACTTCTTCGAAACAAACAAGAGAGTAAATATACAGAAAAAATTGTGTAAATATTGATTGATTTCATTTACAATTTTAAAAGTCAGCGTTAATTTAAATTTTGATACAGTTATTTGAAAAATTGTACTCGTGTAATTTTTCTAACCTTTCTTTATTCCATGAACAGACACTTTCTTTTTTTATCGCATATATTAGAAAAGATTCGCAATTTTTTTCTTTAAAATAAAATAATATAAATCAATCAGATCAAATAAGACTAAAAACAAAGACAAAGAAAACAACAACAACAAAAAAGCAAAAGTAAAAAAATTAAAATAAAGGCAAAAGTAAACTAAAAAAAAAAAAAAATGATACGCAAAAATAAAATTAAAATCAAAAGATCAAATAAGACTAAAAACAAAGACAAAAAAAAAAAAAAAAAAGGAAAATTAAAAAAAAAAATAAAATAAAGGCAAAAATAAAAAAATGATAAAGTAAAGTAAATGAATCCTGTAAAAAATGTAAATGATTCATGAAAATGTAAAAGTAAATGATTCATGTAAAGGCAAAAGTAATGATTGAACTAATACTTTAAAATTTAATATAAAAATTAATTTTCGTACAAATTAATTAGGCTAATGAGAATTGTTCTTGTTTTAAATTTCCCACCAGAAAACATAAATTATTATTATGTAGTATCGCATAAATTATGCATTATCACGTATTATTGCATAAATTATGCATTATTATGTATTATTGCATTTAATCGTGCATTGTTATGTATTGTTGCATTTAATCGGGCATTGTTATGTATTATTGCATTAATTATGCATTATTATGTATATTATAAATTACGCATATAAATTATGCATTATTGCATAAATTATGAATTATTATGTATTAATGGATAAGATAAACATTTTTATTGTTTTGTATTTTTTTAAGTGATAAAAATGTACATTTAAACAAAAAAAACTCAGGAATACACACAAAAAAGCGCATTTGGTTTGCAATACATGAAAAGATAATGGTGTGCACAAGGTGTTGTACAAGTACAAATGTGTTCAGAAAGACATAAGGTTTCTAAGATTTAATAAATATCGCAGAAATAAATTTTGCTACCATATACATGTATAGGTAACATAATAATAATAAAGCTAGCATGTACATGGTTCGCTTTATTAAAATATAGACAAAAATAATAAACAAAAAATATAACTCAAAAATATTGTTTAACTGGTTTTACAACCATCGAAACTTGGGAAAAAATAAAAGACCCTATTTCTTTCAATTGAAATTGAAAAAAATATATATAATCGAAAATCGTATCGAATATCACAACAGTGTGGTATCAATGATGAAAAAAGAATTTCTTATATGGAAGAGAAATAAATTGATACATTTTCTTTCCATTTTCAACATCTGTAAAGATTTGATGATTGTCGTTCACTTTGTAAAATGCGGTACGTTTGCAATAAGTTTCATCTTGAGATAAGCAGTGGTTTTTTGTGATTTGCAGAGAAGAGAATAAAGCTCAAAAAGAAATTTGGAATTCAGACCAAACTTTAGAAATTTCTTTTTTTCAAGAGGTAAAAAATAATTTAGTTCCATTGAATTTTTCCTGAGCGTGTATCTAATATTTTATTTTCGAATGTGTGAGTCTTTATTCGAGAGGCATGAATCTAAATTAATTCTTCTAGGATTTAACGGAATGGAAATCTTACAAATCTTTTTCATTTTGAGATTTGAAACGATTCATAAGAAAAATTGCAACGGGATTTGTTATGCTGTAGAACCTTTGGCATTTTTAAATTGAAAATTTTCAATTGCAAAATTTTGTGTCTGCTTATTTAGGTCGCTAATAATACTGTCACGAACAGTTTTCTCAAAAGCATGTAAATATTTCTCGAAATTTAATTAAAAAGTTTTTGACAAAGGCTATCTGTCAATTTTCCTTTATTTAATTCATCATTCCAAATTTGCAGTGGAATTTAAGAAGCGTTTCTGTAAATGTACTGTAAAATTTTCAATTAGTAAAAAAATACTAAAAATATTAGTACTAAAATTACTTTTTCAATGCAAAAGTTTAGTTTTTTTTTTTTGTTTAAAGGGCAGTATTGTCTTTTATTTTATTTTTTTAACGTGTAAAGTTGTAGTCCAATATCTGATAAAAAATAATTACGCGTGTATTTGTTTAAATACTGATAGTACATGAACATCTGTTGATATTTCCTTTTTAATTTTTAGATTTATAAAAGACGTTTTAATGCCATTTTTAAAATTTTAGAGAGATTGAGATTAAATAAATATTGCAGAAACAAAATTTTGCTACTATTTTATTAGAAGAACATACAAAAATAATAAATGAAACATATAATAAAAAATATTATTTAACCGGTTTTAAAATCATCAAAACTTGGAAAATATAAAACAACCTATTTCTTTCAATTTCAATTGAAAAAAAAAAAGTGTAATCGAAAATCGTATCGAATATCAGAACAGTGTGGTATCAATGGTGAAAAAGAATTTCTTATACAGAAAAGAGATAAATTGATACATTTTCTTTCTTTTTTTTAATCCTTGTAAAGATTTGACGATTGTCATTCGCTTTGTAAAATGCAGTACCTTTGCAATAAGTTTCATTTTGAGATAAGCAGTGGTTTTTGTGATTTACAGATAAGAGAATAAAGCTCGAAAAGAAATTCAAACTTCAGACTAAACTTTAGAAAGTTCTTTTTTTCTTCAGAGAAAAAAATAATTTAGTTCCACTGAATTTTTTCCTACACATGTATCTCATATTTCTTTTTCGAATGTGTGAGTCTTTATTTGAGATGTTATGAATCTAAATTAATTCTTCTAGGTTTAACGGAATGGATATCTTACAAATCCTTTTTTCATTTTGAGATGTGAAACGATCCATAAGAAAAATTGCAACGGGATTTGTTATGCTGTAGAACCTTTGGCATTTTGAAATTGAAAACTTTCGATTTGCAAAATTTTGTGTCTGCTTATTTAGGTCGCTAATAATACTGTCACTGACAGATTTACCAAATGCACATGAATATTTTTTTGAAGTTTAATTAAAGTTTTTGAGAAATGTTATCTGTCAACATTCATTTATTTAATTCGTCATACCAAATTTGCAGAAGAATTTAATATGTGTCAGTGTAAAAGTGACGCGAAAATTTTCAATTAGTATCCTAATAAATTACTTTTTCAGAGTTAAAATTATTTTTTTCTCTCGTTTAAGTTGCAATAGGTATAGTATGTGCAATGTATAGTATTGTTATTTTTATTTTGGGGAAAACTGTAAAATGATATCCCAAACAAAAACAACGGATTTACAATAAACAAACAAACAACAAAAAATAAATACACAATTGTGTATCCCTTGTGTATTTATTTAAATACTGATAGTCATAAACAGCTCTTGATATTTTGTTTTCATTTTTAGATTTATTAAAAAAAGACGTTCAAATAGATATTTAATGGTTTTCAACACGCTTTCTTATCATATATTCAATAATGTTTAATCCAATATTTCTTGCGATAAGAAATTAAATATTATTGCACTCAAACATCTAAGGGATCCAACACAAATGACTTTTATTCTTACAAAATAATAAATTTTTGAACTTAAATTTGCAGCAGAAACATGAAAGGAATTAATTAATTTCCGTTGGAAATTTTTAAAGATTTGTCTTAATTTTATCTGCCCTAAATACATTTCAAAACAAATAACAATAAAGTATAATATATGAGCATGGTGTAGTTATTATATTTTTGCAATTAAAAACTTTCATGGTTTATGTTTATTAATTTAAATTAGTTATAAATTGTCTTTTTTTTTTTGTAATTTTTGACAAAATTTCAATTGTATTGTGTTTACTTAGATTGTAATTTAAAAAACAAAGAACATGAAACATGTACACAAAATATAATTTTTATAAAATACCTACAAGAAATTTTAGAACATATAGAAGTGATTCTTTATTTTCATAAAGAATTAAAAATAATTGTAAGTTGAAATTTCAGTGCCATTGCTGATTTCCCATTAGTTATTGATTAAATATTTATAATAATACTTTTCCCTATAATCCCTTATTTCCTTTTACATTGATTAACTAGAGGAATTAATTCAGAATTACATTAAAAGTCCGACAATTTTTAGGTAATGTTAATTCGAAATAGATTTAGTCTTGCATTTCATGAAGACAATCTTCTTTATTTTCCATCACCAGAAACATAAAATTTATATCTACTTACGTTCAAAGAGATTTCCCACCAAAGTTGCCGGAATGCAAAAGATGATGACCAGTAAATCAGCCAAGGCTAGATTTGCAAGATAATAGTTGGTCACTGATCTCATTCTTTTCATTCGTAGAACAACACCAATGACGAATACATTTCCAATAGTTCCCAGAATAAACACCACTATGTAAGCCATCACAAATATAGTGGTGACTAAATCTGTATGACGAATATAACGCAGAGTGTTGACATTCAATAAGATGTTTAAAGTATCGTTTAGTAAAACATGTATATCTTGGCTTATGTTCACTTCAGAAGACATTTTTCTGCATTTGTGAAAAATATTTTCTCAAGATTTAGATTCAATTATGTATAAAACTATACTCTTCTTTATATAGCCAATATGGTATTCAATTGTTTCAAAGTACAGCCCACATGAACAATTTGCTAAATTTCTATTCTTTAAGGTCTAATGTAGGAATAATCAAAATAAAAATATATACATTTGACACTCTCTTAGTACAAATTAGCGCAAATAAAGTTCTTGTCTTCACTTATCAAGTTATTATTTGAAGATTTAGATTCAAATATGCATAAAATTACACTCTTCTTTATAAAGTCAATTTGTTATTCAATTATTACAAATTACAGTCCACATTCGGATTGTCAAATTTTGATTCTTTGGATTATTAAAATTATACTCTTCTTTATATAGTCAATATGTTATTCAATTGTTGCAAATTACAGTCCACATTAGGATTGCCAAATTTGGATTCTTTGGATTATTAAAATTATACTCTTCTTTATATAGTCAATATGTTATTCAATTATTACAAATTGTAGCCCACATTAATAGTTTGCCAAATATGGATTCTTTATGGTCTAGTCTATGTAAGAATAATCAAAATAAAAATATATACATTTGATACTGTCTTTCAAAACAATTAGCACAAATAAAGATCTTGTCTTTACTAAAACCTAGTAGTGAATTAAAAAACTGCTTTGTTAATTAAGGATAATTGCAAGTCACTAAATTAATTGTAAATTGAAAATTCTAAATAAATGTTCCAGTTGTATTAAATTTTTGTAATCACTTAAGAGTTAATTCCTCAGAATTCTGTTCACTGTTTCTGTAAACTTCAGAAAACACTATTCAAAAATCGAAAAAGTTTTTAAAAATTATTCGTTATTATAACAATCATCCACAAAAAATACCAAAAAGACTAAATTCTATATAAACAAAAAATAAACACTATTATAATCCTATAATAATTGCAAATGGTCTTTAAAAAGCCCTTTCAATTCTTTTTATTTTTACTTGAAGATAGAGAACTGAGTTCTTTGAAAGTTAGCTGTTTAATTAAAGTTTTATTCTGCATCAAATGCTCTCCAAAAAAAAAAAAAAAAGACAGCAAAATAAGCTTATTAACAAAGTAAATTAATCGTGCAGGCGTAAATATTGCCTAATTATTCTGCAATTAAGAAGGCACAATAGCATCTAATAATTCTGCATTTAACTTTTGTTTAAAAAAATAATCTGTAAACAAGCAACAAAGAAACATGTGGAATACCTTTTTTTCCTATCGTAAGTCATCTTTATAAAAGGTGAAATTTTACTTTTTATGTCTTCTTTAGAACAAAAGAAAATAGAATGTCTTTATTTTCTTCCGGTTCTTATTTCAAACGATATTTTTTTCACTCTTCTTGAAATATTATATCCTTCAATGCACGAATATTTAAATTTAAAATTTTGATCCTGTTCAATTTTATAAGGAGCGTTTTATAAAATATAAGCATAGGAGACAGATCCAGAGTTACAATGTTATCACAGTGTTGTAATAACAAATATTCGTTTAAATCAGACGTGTTAAAGCACTTTGATACGAAATGCGGATAGTATTTTTTTAATACAGGCTTTAACATATGTTTAATAAAGAATATATGAAAACACTTTTACATATTTTTATTTCCGGCTTTGCATAAAGGAAATAGCACCTCATCCTAATAGGCCATCTGTGCAAAATACTTTTATGACTTGTCTATAAATACATCTTGATCAATAAACAGGTGTGTTCGTATGCAATTTTTTTAACAAAAGGGAGTTTTTCCTACATAAAAGTTCATAATTGATGTATAAATACAAAGAGGGTTATAAGTTGTCATCTACAAGAATTCATGGATTTTTATATGTTTGGTTTGCTAATGTTTTTATATTTCTTGAATTCTCAAAGATCATTGGGAACTAATGCACATAATGCGCTTTAATTTTATACAATTTTTCTATAATAATACGTGCCATTATTATCTATATAATAAAAACAGAGTTATAAGATTTTGAAAAACTGCTTTTAAGTCCATCAAATCAAACTGACGAATTGGATTGTTAATCCTGTATTTTTGCTGCGAGATTATGTCTAACACCACTTCCATTTTAAAGCATAATATATTTAAATTCGATATCCATTCTATTAATTTAAATTTATTGAAAAATTGAAAAGAAGTAGTATAGTTAGACTATAGTCTTCTTCATTAACGCAAAAGCTCCATGGTGGGCCAAAGCCGTCTGCTTTACTGGCAGATTTTGAGGCAGCAGATGCTTTTCTTTTTTCAATAGGTAGGGATTGTCAATCCTACGCGCAACAGTCATGAAAGGTCTGGGGTTCGATCCCCCACATCTCCAACTTTTTTTTTTTTTTTGACGGATGCAATAATCGTAAAATAATTGGTAATTGATGTTGCAGCTGGGGCATTGCTACAATAGTTGCGTTTTTTTTCACACATCAGATTTCATTTCAGTGACAGAAACCAGTAAGAACCCAAACCAGAACCAGTTGCAGAGTTCATCGAACGGAATATTTCGGTGCTAGAAATTAGATAGCATCTATAGTGTGACATTCTTTTACCTTCAACAGGTATTTCGGGACATTTTCTCGTATATGTCATCGCTTCCGAAAAGATACGGTTTTTTTTTTATACGTCTTCTTTCGAAGCATAACAAGATAAGTGACAAACAAACTCAGCTCTACGCACAGTGATGTGGTGTGGTGTAGTAGTACTAGTCGTCATATTAGAATGGGACCTACTGGTTTAAAGTGGATTCCGAATCATAACAAAACATCTACTGCACCGGCAGGACTCGAACCCGAAACCTGTGGCACCAAGTGCCAGAGCACTAGTCACTCGACCATCAGGTCCAGAACTCAGTCTAACTATACTAATGCTAAATGTTTTTTAAACGATCCCAACAAAATGCGAAATCTTGTTTAAAAATCGAATTTCATCTTTATTGTTATAATATTTATAACAATCTTATAATTATTAGGAGTTATTAATGTTAAATAAACAGAAAATTTTGTTTTATATTTTTATATAATAATGTATATAACTTGTTATATATTTAATTTAAATTGTAAATTTCGTATATTTTATAAATATATCACAAAAATTACATTAGATAAAATGATTTCAAACAATTTAAAATATTATCAAAATTATTAATTTAATATATAAATAAATATATAGATTTATTATGTAAATTCAATCAAATAATTTTAAACCAATGAATTCAGAGAAATTTTATTTTAAAGAATTGCACTAACGTTTTAGTTAAAGTAAAATAAAAAGACATTTAGATTCCAAGATTAAAAAAATGAACAATTTATTTTTATTTAAATTTATGTCAAGCTGGATATAAAATAAATTCTTTTATATCGTGATATTTTAAATAAAAAATATAATAAATATTGCTAAAAAATTGCAGTAAATTTCACTTCAAACTTTCAATACTTTTAAGTAATTTTGTAAAAGAGTTACAATAAAGTAAAAACAAATAAAACTGTAACAAAATATAGTTTTGGTTTGAAAGAATTCAAAATAAATACTAAAAATTAAGTATGTAAAAATTCAAATGCCTTAAGGAAAAACCGATATCATAATAAACCGAATTTCAATATTGACAGGCGAGAAATTTTCTATGAAAGATTTTTAAGATTTTTAAGCAAATATGATATGGTTGAATATTTTTAAGAATTAATAAACCATAAGCTTTTTTTTTCTATTAAACAAGAAACAAAAACAACTCTTTATTAAAAAAAAACGAAAAATTCCCTAAATAAATGTTAGAAATTTGTTATCATTATAATGAACACTTCAAACAAATTATTCCATTTTTTTATTTATCTTTTTATTTATCTTTTTATAAGTTTTTCTAATTTTTTAAAAAAGTATTGCTATAAATTAAAATAAAGTTAAAGTTACAATTTTTTTTTCCTACTTTCTCTATAGAAAGTATTATGTTTCCTCTAAATTTTAAGAAAAGTGTATTCCCAGAAGATACTTTTTCAAGGATTAGATATTCAATAAGTTAAAACCTTTTTAAAATATGATTAGAAAACACATTAATTTTTAACTCAAAAATAATTATTACATTTTTTTTTCGTATTGAGACATAAATAGGAAATACTTTTATGACGTTCTACCGGAAGAGTGGCATATGTAATTTCGCCATCATGCTTAAAATGTAACATTCTATTCACAAATTAAATGAAAGATATAATAGGATAAGAAATGATATAATCTTTCGTTAAAATCTTAAGTGCAGTTCATGTTGTTCAAATGTAAAAAGAAATATGTAAAGATGGCTTCACCTGACTAGCACAGAGGACAGACATCATGAGTAGCTACACCCATGCGGTGCAAGTGTTTATTAAGAAAATCGTGTCCTGTCGAGAGTCGGAAATTCGCTGAAATAACAGCAATTTTAAAAATAAAAAAAAGCTATATAGTTCCAACCGATTTTCTTTTCTTGAAAAATTTCTTTTTTACTTTGAAACAAAATTTTCTTTGCTTTCTTACACCAGGCAATCTTTTAAAATAATGTTACATTATTTATAGTGAAAGAAATTTAAATAAATAATACCTATAAAAAAGCTCTTGAAAGAAATTTAAAAAAATAAATAAAGCAATAAGAAACGTTGAAAGTCGTCAAGGCAGAAATCAAGGACACGAAAAAAGTGACAGTGGATACGAAAACCGCTGCTCTCCAAAACAATACTCATAATTTTATTAATAATAACAAACGATGAAAGGGGGTCCAGGAAACGAAAAACTGTTCACCACTTATACAAAAAAATGTTCAAGGAAACGAAACCTTCCCCCGATCTTCAAAACAATACCCATAATTTTATGAGTAGAAAGAAACGTTGAAAGTGGTCAAGGAAATGAAAAACTGGGATATGAAAAAAAGGATCAAGGAAACTAACATCTTCCGATCTCCAAAACAATACTCATACTTTAATTAGTAGAAATAAATGTTGAAAATGGTCAAGGAAACGATTCCTTCCCCCGGATCTTCAAAATAATACCCATAATTGTATGAGCAGAAAGAAACGTTGAAAGTGGTCAAGGAAATGGAAAACTGGGATATGAAAAAAAGGATCAAGGAAACAAACATCTCCCGAACTCCAAAACAATACCCATACTTTAATTAGTAGAAATAAATGTTGAAAAGGGTCAAGGAAAAGATTCCTCCCCCGATCTTAAAACAATACTCATAATTTTATGAGTAGAAAGAAACGTTTAAAGGTGTCAAGCAAAAACTGTTCACGGATACGAAAAAATGATCAAGGAAAAGAAAACCCAAGATCTCCAAAACAATACCCATAATTATACGAGAAACGGTGAAAGTGATCAAGGAAACGGAAAACCCTATCTTCAAAACAGTGCCCTTAATTTTACGTGCAGTAATAAACGTTGAAAGTAGTCAAAGAATCCAGAAACTTAACCCGGATACGAAAAAAATAATCAAGGAAACGAGAAGTTTCCGCTCCAAAACAATACCCGTAATTTTATGAGTAGTAATAAACGTTGAAAGTTAAAACGTTGAAACGAGAAACTTATCACGGATACGAAAGGAAAAAATCAAGGACACGAAAAGTTTCCTCTCTCCAAAACAATACCCATAATTTTACGTGTAGTAAGAAACTTTGGAAATGGTCAAGAAAACGAAAAACTGATCACAGACACAAATAAAAGTGATCAAGGTAACGAAAACCCCTTTCTCCAGAAACAATATTTTATGGTGACAAGACTCGAATTGGGATCAGATGTTGATAGGGATTCATAAAAAAAAAGGAAGTAAAGTAAAATATTTAAATCGATTAACTTGAATAACTTCCACCCTGAATGACAACACAATTAAAAAATGATTTTAGGGACAGCGGCGTGAATAATCATACGTACTGTACTACACTTACAATACTTAAGTCCTAAGTTTAGGTCATATCTTGACGATGTAATGAAATGGTGACTTAGGGACATCAAAATAGCCCAACGGGCGAATTAATAGTGGGATAATCGAATGTTTACCAGTCCAACAGATAGCCTGGGGTGGTAAAAGCTCGGTTTAATTGCGGAAACTGTCGAATCGATTACTTGTTAAGGGTGATGGTCAAATGTGTACTGCTTTGAAAGAAAAAGTGCAATACAAGGGTGGTTAACTTGCGGCCCGTATTGAATATTTTTCTTGCCCGTGAGATTTATCACACATTTACAAAATATATTTTTATTTTGTGTTGGCCAAAGAAGTGAAAACCAATGCATTAAAAAACATTATGTGTGCATCCATATATTTAAAAATTAATCGTCGAAATAATGAGAAAAAAATGAACTTTGATTTTAAAATAATATTCTTGCCAATAAATGACAGATATTGCCTGTTTTATTTATGAGTTCGCAGAAAAATAAAATTATATTCTGCGCGCATCTTGGAACATCTAATATAACAGGTGCTATGTTTCACTTTAAGTGACCTCAATGACGTGGTGACCATCCGTAGATAGTTGATTGTTGATAGCAGAGCAAATCAGACTCTTAGTTCAAAGGTTTTAGTGCTTTTGGTTCAACTTACACCTGAATCGTTTTTTTTTTTTTTCGAAACTGAAATTGACCAAACACAAAACACTTTCAAACATAACGGGCGATTAAGATTTGCAAATACCCAAATTGATTTGTAAAAGCTAAGTGAAGGGAAAAGTGTGGAAACAAATACCGCACTAGTAAAATAAATATTTTTAAGGATTTCATTTTTTTATTTCATTTATATTTATATACTTTACTTTTATATTTCATTTTTAGTGTTATATATTATTTTTACAATGTGTGCGTTTTAGTATCATTATTATTACATTATATATGTTTACATGTAAGAATAATAGTAAACACAAAATGATAACTCATTGTGTTTCAATTTTTCACTTCAAAAAAATGTCTATTGGGAACCTAAATCTAATATGGGATACATAATTTTATACACGACCCGTGGAGTTAGGATGCATTTCCAAAGTGGCCAAAGTTAACTACAATTACTCGTAATCTTTTTTTATGCAAGGATGAACATATTTGGGAAACTCTTAGAAATTCTAAAATTATATAACATTTATGTATAAATCACTTTTCTATAAATAATAAAAAATTATCTGTAATATAATATAAATTCAAATAACCTCATGTACGATATTATATTGACTGAATAAATGTTTTAATATAAACTGAATATAAACGTATTTTTTTGTTGTAGCCAAGTACAAGAAGGAATTGTTTTCGATTTATCGATTTTTCAATTCCTTCTATTAGCTCACATATTTTACCATTCACATTTTCCCCCTTATATATATCTTGTTCAAATTTTTAATCTTTCATAAAATACTTTTTTATTCACCCACTCAAGTTCAAATATATTTTTTGAACTTGTAGTAGATGACATTTGATGTTAATACAGTTTTTTCAAATATTAATTCAGTAATTAAATTTAATTCATTAATTTTTAGTTTTTTTAGATTTAAGTTGCATATATCTACCAGATGGTGCCAGATAAACTTAAAAAATGAATGAAAATTATTTCTAAAGAACTTTCTGCAATAGAGTGAAAAAAAAAAAAAGTAGGAAATGACTTAAAAAATTTTTTTTATATATATTACTTGTTTTTATATTCATTCCAAAAGTGTTTTTTCACAAATATATATTCATCAAAACAGGCCTATGCCTTTTAATATATTTTTAGTAACAACCACATACTTGTTAGCGCATCTTTTGACGATGTAATGAGATGGTGACTTAGAGACATCAAAATCGCGCCCAACGAGCAAATTAATAGTAGGATAATCGAATGTTTACCAGTTCCACTGATAGCTTAGAGGGGATGGGGGCAGGGGGCAGAGGGGGAGTAAACGCTCTGTTTAACTGTGCTGAAACTGACGAATCGATTACATGTTAAAGGCGATGGTCCGATGTGTACTGCTTTGAAAGAAAAAAAAAAGTGCATTACATGAGTGGCCAACTTGCGGCCCACCTTGAATGTTTTTCTGGCCCGTGAGATTTATCACATACACAAAATATATTTATTTTATAATGGTCAAAGTAGTAAAAACCATTGCAATTAATTAAAAATACATTATGTGTGCATTCATACATTTAAAAATTAATTTTCAAAATTATGAGAAAAAATTAACTTTGATTTTAAAATAATATTCTTGCCAATATATGATAGATAATGCCTTCTTTTATATATGAACATCTAATATAACAGTTTAACTCAGTTATGACCATCCCCAGATAAGCATAGTTGATTGAAGAGCAAACCAGAATCTTAGTTCAAAGTTGTTATGAGTATTCTTCGAGTATCTTGGAACATCTAATATAACAGGTTCTATGTTTCTCTTTAAGTGAACTCAGTGACTCAGTGACCATCCCTAGATAAGCATAGTTGATTGTTGATAGCAGAGTAAACCAGACTCTTAGTTCAAAGTTGTTAGCGCTTTTGGTTCAACTTACACCGGAATAATTTTTTTTTTCGAAAATGATATTGATCAAATAGAAAAACACATTCAAACATTTCGGACGTTAACCTGCTACACCCATTACGATGTGCAAATGCTCGAATTGAGATCGATTTGCAAAAGCTAAATGAAAGGGTGGAGAAACCAATACCGCACTAGTAAAACAAATATCTTTTAGTGATTTCATTTTTTTATTTCGTTTATATTTATACATTTTTTTATATTTCATTTTTAGCGTTATATATTTCTTACAATGTGCGTTTAGTATCATTTTCATTATAACATCTATGTTTACATGAAGAATAATAGTAAACACAAAAAATTATAACACATTATTTTCAAGTTTTTCTCCAAAAAATGTCTATTTTGGATCTAAATCTAACAGGGGATACATAATTTTTATATGCGGCCCGCGGAGTTAGGATGCATTTACAGTTAGTGTGCATTATTTTTTATCCAGTTTCTTTTTTTTAACATACTATCAATTATTAAGAATCGTGTTAATTAATAAGAATCAAAATTGTTTTATTGCAATTAAATTCCAGCCTAAATGGCATTTCCTTCCCTATAAAGCCGCTCCTTTTCAATCCTTTGCATTTGACCGCTTGCCAATTTTCCACGTTATCAATAGCTGAAATAATGATAAACAAATACTTCTACCCTACCTCTCAGTGGTGCCTCCTCGGCAACGCTAAGGCTGGTCAATAGTTTTTGACATGAGCTCCACTGCTATCCTAACAGTCGTCCGGTTGATCTTCATGTATTTCAATGGAATGCTGGTGGCTTGTCTCAATAAAAAAGAACTGATATAATGAAATCTACATCGCATTGGGATATTTGACGAACCAAACTGCACTCTTTTGTGATTTGGCAGAACTAATGAATAGAGCTCATCTCCATCGTTGCCTGGCACATCATGGTGAATCCGAGACGGTGGCATTAAAGGCATTAACTTCGGTCAATTTTGTTGAACACTTTTATGTGCATTTTCTTCTTTATTTTGTATTTTTTCCATTTTTTTTTTTATTACCTTGCCATTGGAAATAAATAAGTTTATATATTAATTAAGAAATATTAATAAGTTTTGTAAATCACTGCCGATCTGGCAACTTGGCGAAATGGAGTGACATAAAATTAGTTCAGCCATAGTAAAATATCGAAGGTCGATAGAAATCAAGTTAATGGAGGAAGGCTTGAAGAGATCGCCAAGAAATGAAGCTTGGCGACCCCCTAACCTACAGTTAAACTTTTCGTTATTTCGAAAGACGAATAAATTCAGTGAGGATTCTTATTTCTTGTTCAATTTTCTAGCCAATTTGACTCGGAAAATCGATTCGCCAATTTGATTTCGGAAGATTTTTTTTATTTAACCATGGGAGCAAATATCATTACTTACAAGAAGAAAGATTGATTGAAAACTGAATATTGAATCAGTGATTCGTGATCAGTTTTATTTAGCATTTCATCTTTTTAAATGTTAAATAAAACTCTTTTAATATAACTGTTCAAATGCTGAATAAAGCTGTGTACAAAGTTTTTATAGTTATTTAATGTAAATACCTGATTCATAAAGCGTTTAAGAATATAAGAATTTATCCACAAAGCTTGTCATTTTCTTTATCTACTTATAATATTATGGGGACTGATGGTCGAATGGCTAGCGCTCTGGCGTTCGATACCACAGGTATCGTGTTCAAATCCCGGATTTGCCCATGGGTGCTGTAGTGGTTCGGAATCCACTTTAAACCGTAGATCCCGGTCCTAATAGGGATCGTAGAGCGCTGCGGGGACATTGTTACTCCGCGTTCGCGACTTACCATCAAGTTACACGCTCCCTAGGTAATGCAAAGTGAGTAACATCGGTGCAGCCCTTACGGCGAAGATCACGGTCTATTTGCCAGCTGCATTAGAAGAAGAAAAAAACTTATAATATTATAAAAACATGCTATGTGTAAGGGTGTTATGACTTTATTTATGAAATAAAGTCATTAATTATGTTGTGACTAAACTTTAATTACTCGTAATTTTTAAATCAAAAGACGAACAGACTTGTAAAATTCGTAGAAATTCGAAAATTATATAACAGATATATCACTTTTCTATAAATAATAACAAAAATTATATATAATATAAATTCAAATAACTACATTTCTGATATAATAATAAATGTTTTAATATAAACTGCATATCAACACATTTTTGTAGTAACCAAGCACAAGAGGAAAAGGTTTTTTATTTATCTCAATCTTTTTATATTCATTCCTGAAAAACTTTTCACAAATATATTAAAACAGGCTTTCGTATTTTTATTAACAACCACATCTTTGTTTAGAGCTATTTTAAAGTTAAACAGCCATTTTGGTAATAAATGTAGTAGAGATAAAAAAATCGTAGATATATATCCTCCTTTCATGCTAGTACATTATTGACTAAAAGCTGATTTTTGAGTCTACACAAACAGGAAATATTGAATAAAATATATTTTTTTAAATAAAATTTTCGCTTTTATATAATAAATGCTACTCCTGAACATCCCTTTTGGTAATAAAAATGTAGTAGAGATTTTAAAAAATCATAGATATAAATCCTGCATTTATGCAAACACGCTACTGACAAAAAAACCCTGATTTTTAAGTCTGTACTAAACAGAAAATATTGAAAAAAATGCCCTTTTAAAAATTAAATTTTTGCCTTTTTTATTAAATTTTACAACTGAACATCCCTTTTGATAATAATTGTAGTAGAGGTTTAAAAAAAAAAATCATAGATATAAATCCTGCATTTATGCTAACATGCTACTGTCAAAAAAATTGATTTTCGAATCTACACTAAACAGAAAATATTGAATAAAATATGATTTTAAAAATTGCATTTATTCTTTTTATTAAATTTTACCCATTTTGTTAATAAATGTAGTAGAGATTTAAAAAAAATCGTAGATGTAAATGCTTCATTTTTGCTAGCACGCTGTTGACAAAAATCGGATTTTTGAATCTACACTAAATAGAAAATATTGAATAAAATATGTTTTTAAGTTAATATTTTCTACTTATTAAATTTTGCAACTGAGCATGCCTTTTCGTAATAATTGTAGTAGAGATTAAAATAAAATCGTTGATATAGATCCTATATTCATGCTAGCACACAATTAACAAAAAAAAAAAGATTTTTGAGTCTACATGAAACAGAAAATACTGAATAAAATACGAGTATGTTTCTAAAAATTAAATTTTTAACGTTTTATAAAATTGTACAATTGAACATATCTTTTGGTAATAAATATATTAGAGATTTAAAAAATCGTTGATATAGATCCTGCATTTATGCTAGCATGCTATTGACAGAAAAACGATATTTGAGTCTATACTAAAAAAAAAATATTTCATAAAATATATTTTTAAAAATTAAATTTTCGCTTTTTATTAAATGTTACACCTGAACATCACTTTTAGTAATAAATGTAGTAGAGATAAAAGAATCGTAGATATAGATCCTGTATTAATGCTATCACGCAATTAACAGAAAAAAAAAAAATTGGGGGGGACAACATTAAACTGAAATTATTGAATAAAATATGTTTAGATATTTACCTTTTGATTAAATTTTACTACTAAACATCCCTTTTGGTAATAAATGTAGCAGCGATTTAAAAAAAATCGTAGATATAAATCCTGCATCCATGCATGCCAGCACGTTATTGCTAAAAAAAATGATTTTTGAGCCAACACTAAAAAGAAAGTATTGAATAAAATATGTTTTTAGAAAAATTTAATTTTTTTGCTTTTGTTGAATTGAAGCTTTATCAGGTCGCCGTTTTTTAATATTTTATCAAAATAATGCAATCCTAAATAAGATCATTAATTGTATTTAATTCTGGCGCTTAGTGCCACAGGTTTAGGGTTCGAGTTCCGAATGTGCCATTGATGCTTATAGTGATTCGGTATCTACTTTATACCGCAATTCCCGATCTAATATGACTGTAGAGCTTTGGGCGTACGGGTGACAAACCTACCTCATAAAAAGTAAACATCTCATGTTTCGACATCTGTTAGTAGGCAGTGCTATTGCACCAATTATATTTAATTAAAATAGACTTATGTTGAAGAAAATCGCACTAGGTCTGTGCCTCCTTGAGTTAAAAAGAATACACAAAGCTCTCTATTTCTTAACATAATTTAAAATCTATTTATAAAGTCTATTTCATTGTAACTTAACTTGGTGAATTCGTAATCCCCGAATATCTGCTAACCGTATAGGAACAAGTATGAAAAAAGGTAGTTAAGCTAAATGCTCGATTTAACAGACGATTACTGAAACATCACAGACTATTTAACTAATACTAAGTCATGTTCCCATTTCTAGAACAACCACAGTCTGGTTTCAATTTCCAGGACAATTACTGTAACTGTAGACATTACATGAAAGAGATGTAATTTAAACCAGGTTAGCTAATTAGTTTTATGGTCGTACTCTTCCAATATTGTTCTCCATAATAAGGTATTATAAATTTAAGTAACTATTTTTAAAAATATTGTAATCATGGAAATGTTTTAGTTATTAGCTAATTCGTTAAAGTATAAATTTTAGATTAAGAAAATTATTTATATCTTATTTTACAATAAAAGCATTTTATTTATAGTTTTCAAACAATGAAAAGTTTACTTTAATTCTGAAAACATTTTTAATACAAGATGATCCAATAAAATGAACATAAATGTAAGAAAGAAACAATTTAGTTTTGCCTATTATGATACAGTACCTTTCAAATCAAATTCAGGCTATTTTTTAATATTATTAACATATGATTTACCCCGATTCTTCATTGATTACCCCCTGATTAACCCCATTTTAGTCCATCCATTCACAGACCCTGCAAATATAAATTTATATCTTAGGCAAAGTGTAATTATCATAATTTTTAAGAATTTAATTTTCTCTTATAATTTATTACTTTCTTTATTTGAATTATTTTTCTGTAATATGCATTATATTTAATAATTTTTAATTTATTTACGTGGGGCCTGAATGGCGAGTCCATTTCAACAACATTCGAATGGTTTTTAGTGGTTCGGAATCCACTTTAAAAGTAGGTCCCGGTCCTAATCTTTTACTACGTCCGTGGTTTAAAAAGTTACTAATGCAAAGTGAGTACGTCTGTGCAGCACTTGCCTTAAGGATGACCAAGCTGTAATTTAGAAAAAAAAAATTATTTTGATAATTCCATTTCAACAACATAAAAGTTTTTAGCATTAATCTTTTACTACCTAAAATCTATGGATCTTAAAAAGGATGGACTAATTTCAAAATTATTTTCCATACATCAAGCATGTAAATACTACACCACATCATTCGCTGAGTTGCTCCTTTACAGTCTGTGACGCTCTACGGGCATAGGAGACCAGGATCTACGGCTTAAATGGATTACGAACCACTACAAAAATCCATGACACCGGCGGGATTCCAACCCGAAACCTGTGGTACCAAGCGCTAGCTACTTGGTCATCAGGCCTGAAGCATGTTAATAGCTGCCTCGAACTCCTCAAAAATCTCTAGCCTCTTCGAGAAAAATTCATCCACAGATATTGAAAAATATTTCGCCAATCCGATCGCCAAGATCGCCATTTAACCTATATTTTATCCTTTCGTCATGTGCATTTGACTTACTATTGCGGTGACTAAAATAATTTTACACAATGATAAATTAAACAATTTCAAGAAAAATAAATGTAAAAAATTTTATTAACTAAAAATAAGCAATCTTTTTAAATATTTACGTAAAGTTTGTTGTTATCCAGCAGATTTGAGACATGGTATAAAACATAAATCTGCTCTAAAAATATTTTCCATCAAAACCAATACAGACTTCCTGAGAATATGTTATTTTCTGCAGACAGCACTCACTAAGAAACAAAATAACATTTTTGTGCAAAAGTTTATTTAAGCATCCGTGTCAATCTGTATCTTGTCTCCTTGCAAGAAAAGTAATCTACAAAAAAACTATTCGAAACAGCAGATTGTTGTACTATGCAGGATTCAGTCCCAAAATAAATAACTTTCCATGCAATAAGGTTAGTGAAAGATCTGAAGTTGTGTTTGTCACCTCTCTTGTTATGCTTTGAAAGAAGACGCATAATAAAACAGTATCTTTTTCGAGAGCGATGACATATACGAGAAAATGTCACGAAATACCTGTTGAAGGAAAAGAATGTCGCAAGAAAGATGCTATCAATTTCTAGCACCGGAATATTCCCGTTCAATGAACTCTGAAACTGGTTCTGGTTTGGTTCCTGCTGGTTTCTATCACTGAAATGAAATCTGATGGGAAACAAAAAGCAACTGATATAGTAAAGCCCCAAATCCAAAATCATTTAAGATTTATATATTCATTTCTGAAATTTGTACCCTATAACAGTTAGTACCTAATTTACAATAGAAACACCTTCTGTAATATTTGATAAATTCAAAACTATTAATGTAAAGCGAATCATTAAATGCTTTTAATGATTGACTTGGAATCAGTTGGAACGTGGATTAGCTAAACTGAAGTGAATCAGTTGTAACAAATTTTTTTAAGCATTAATCCATTACTACCCAAATTCGATGGATCTTAAGAATGAAGGAGTAATTTCAAAAATGTTCTCACTGAAACTTTCAGGCATGTTAGCAGCTACCTCGTGCTACCTCGAAAATCACTAGCCGCTTCGAGAAAATCCATTCACAGACATTGCAAAACAACTCACCAAGAAGATCGCCAATTAACCTATACTTTATTCTTCATTCTTGTGCATTTGACACTATTACGGTGACGGACCTGATGACCGAGTGACTAATGCTTTGGAGTTCGATACCACTGGTTTCGTGTTCGATTCCCGGCGGTGCCATGGATGTTTGTAATGGTTCGGAATCCACTTTTAAACCGTAGGTACCGGTCTAATAGGATCATAGAGCATTGGGGGTAGTGTTATTCGCGCCCGTAGCTTCTTTTCAAGCTACACGCACCTCCTGGGTAGTTCTAAATGACTAATAGCGGTGCAGTCCTTGCTCATGGCGGAAAGATTAACTGTCTCTGTATTGCCAGCTACATCAAACAACAACAACGGTGAAAGAGAATTTTGCATAATGATAAATAAAACAATTTCACGAATCAATAAATATAAAATTATTATTACGTTATTATTATTTATTAAAAATAAGCAATTTTTTATTGAGATACTGACTCGTGATACTGATTCACGAGTCAATCATTAAAGTATTTAATGCTGCGTTTTTACATTAATAATGTTGAATTAATCAAATATTACACACAGTGTTTTGATTATAAATTAGGCAATAACTGTTATAAGGTGTAGATTTCAGAAATACAATATAAATTGTAAATGATGTTGGAGCTGGAGTGCTGATGCCTCAGGTGCGTTTTTTTTTATTTCACATCAGATTTCATTTCATTGATAGAAACCAGTAAGAACCAAAGCAGAACCAGTTTCAGAGTTCATTGAACGGGAATATGCCGGTGCTAGAAATTGGATAGCATCTATCTTGCGACATTCTTTTTCTTCAACAGGTATTTCGTGACATTTTCTCGTATATGTCATCGCTCTCGAAAAAAAGCGACGTTTTTTTTATGCGCCTTCTCTCGAAGCATAACAAGAGAGGTGACAAATACAACTGCGGCATTAACCTTATTGTATGGAAAGTTGTTTATTTCAGGACTAAATCTTGCATAGTACAACAATCGCTGTTCCGAGTAGGTTTCTTTAGATTACTTTTCTGCAAGGAGACAAGATACAGATTGACAAGGATGCTTAAATAAACTTTTGCACCAAAATGTCATTTTGTTTTGTAGAGTGCCGTCTGCAGAAAATAACAGATTCTCAGGAAGTCTGTTTTGGTTTTGATGGAAATATTTTTAGAGCAGATTTTTTTATACCAAGTCTCAAATGCAATCCCTAATTTACAAAAGTTTACGTAAATTTATTTTAAAAAATCGAATTCCTTGTTTCTGAAAGTAGTGACTGCAACTGGATTCGTTAGTAAACCCTCTTGCACATTAGCTAATTACGTTACAACTGATACACTTCAGATTAGCTAATCAATTCACAACGGATTCGCGAGTCAATCATTAAGAGAATTTAATTATACGTTTTTACATTAATAATTTTGAATGAATCAATTATTACAAACGATGTTTAGATTGCAAGTCACGCAATAACTGCTATAAGATACAAATTTCAGAAATACAATATAAATCGTAAATGATGTTGTAAATGTCATTGTAACGTGATGAGCGAATGTGCAGTGTATCAGTGTATGTTGTACCGGGAATAGCTAATGTGCGGTGTATCAGTTGTAAAGTGATTAGCTAATGTGCAAGAGGGTTCACTATCGAATCCTTTTGCAATCAATACTATCAGAAACGAAGGAATTAGAATTTTTTAATATATTTACGCAAACTTTTGTAAAGTTATCCAACATATTTGAGACATTGTATAAAACATGAATATGCTCAAAAATACTTCCATCAAAACCAATACAGGCTTCCTGAATCTGTTATTCTCTGCAGACATCACTCTACGAAGAAAATAACATTTTGGTGCAAAAGTTTATTTAAGCATCCTTGTCAATCTGTATCTTGTCCCCTTTGCAAAAAAAGTAATCAACACAAAACCTCTTCCAAACAGTAATCTAAAGAAACCTACTTGGAGCAGTGATTGTTGTACTATGCAGGAATCAGTCCCAAAATAAACAACTTTCCGTGCAATAAGGTTAGTGAAAGCTCGGAAGTTGTGTTTGTCACCTCTTTGTTACGCTTTGTAAGAGGACGTATAAAAAAAACAAAAAACGTAACTTTTTCGAAAGTGGCGACATATACGAGAAAATGTCACGAAATACCTGTTGAAGGAAAAGAATGTCGCAAGAGAGATGCTATCCAATTTCTACCACCGGAATATTCCGTTCGATGAACTCTGCAACTGGTTCTGGTTTGGTTCCTACTGGTTTTTCCTACTGGTTTTTATCACCAAAAGGAAATCGGATGTGTCCAACTGCAACAACATTTACGATTTATGTTGTATTTATGAAATTTACACCTTATAACAGTTATTACCTAATTTACAATCTAAAGACCGTTTGTAATATTTGATTAATGCAAAACTATTAATGTAAAACGAATCATTAATTTTTAATTATTGACTCGTGAATCAGTTGTAACGGGATTAGCTAATCTGCAGAGTATCAGTGAATAAATTGTAACGTGAATAGCTAATGTGTAGTGTATCAATGTATGAGTTATAATGCGATTACCTAACGTGCAGTATATTAGAGTATCAGTTATAACATGACTAGCTAATGCGCAATGTAACAGTTGTAACGTGATTAGCTAATGTGCAGTGTATCAGTTTTACCGTGATTAGCTAAAGTTCAGTGTATTAATTGTAGCGTGATTAGCTCATATGCAAGAGGATTCAAAATCGAATCCAGTTATAGTCACTACTTTCAGAAAAGGGCAATTCATTTTTATTTTTACAGTGTATAAGCACAATAAAACATATCCCCTCGATTCAGCTCGCTAAGTTTGACTTACGAATTTCACGAATAAATAAACTTAAAATGTTCTGTTAACTAAAAATAAGCAATTTTTAAATATATTTACGCAAAATTGCGTAAAGTTATACATCACATTTCTGACAGGGTATAAAACATAAATCTGCTCTAAAAATATTTCCATCAAAACCAATACAGACTTCCTGAGAATCTGTTATTTTCTGCAGGCAGCACATTCTTCGATACACAATAACCTTTTTTGCAAAAAGTTTATTTAAGCATCAGTGTCAATCTGCATCTTGTGTCCTTGCAGAAAAGTAATCTAAGAAAACCTATTCGAAATAGCAGATTGTTGTACTATGAAGAAGACGTATAAAAAAAACGTAGCTTTTCGAGAGCGATGAAATATACGAGGAAATTTCATGCAATACCTTTGAAGAATAAAGAATGTCACAAGATAGATGCTGTCCAATTTCTAGCACCGGAATATTCCGATCAATAAACTCTTCAACTGGTTCTGGTTTGGTTCCTACTGGTTTCTATCACTGATTTGAAATCCTGATGCGTGAAAAAAAGCAACTGATGTACCAGTGCTCCAGCACCAATATCTTTTAAGATTTATAATTGTATTTTTGAAATTTACACCTTACAGCAGTTATTGCCTAATTTGCAATATAAACTACCTTTTTCTAATATTTGATAAATTCAAAATATTAATGTAAAAAACGCAGCATTAAATTCTTTTTAATCATTGACTTGCGAATCATTTGTAACGTGATTAGCTAATATGCAGTGTAACTATAGTAGTTGTAACGTGATTAGCTAATGTTCAGTGTATCAATTTGTAACGTGATTAATACCTTTTGTATCATTGTAATTATTAGCTAATGTTCAGTTATCAGTTGTAACGTATCATTAGCTAATTTCAGTGTATCAGTTGTAACGTGATTAGCTAATGTTCAGGGTATCAGTTGTAACGTTATTAGCTAATGTTCAGTGTATCAGTTGTAACATGATTAGCTAATGTGCATGGAATCAGTAGTGCATGTTGTAACGTAATTAGCTAATGGGCAAGAAGGATCACTATGGAATCCATTTGCAGTCACTACTTTTAGAACACAAGGAATTCAATTTTTAATATATTTTGTAAAGTTTAAAAAATTTTGTAAAGTTATATAGTAAATTTGAGACACGTTATAAAACATAACATGTCTCAAATAAACATAAATCGATATAACATAAGTCTGCTAAAAAATACAATACAATCTTCCTGAGAGTATGTATTTTCTGCAGACATCACTCCATGAAACATAATAACATTTTTGTGCAAAAGTATATTTAAGCATCGTTGTCAATCTGTATCTTGTCTCCTTACAAAAAAAGTAATCTAAAAAGTCCTATTCGAAGTTGCAATTGTTGTACTATGCAAGATTCAACCCAAAATAAATACCTTTCGATGCAATAAGGTTAGTGAAAGCTTGGAAGTTGTGTTTGTCACCTGTCTAGTTATGCTTTAAAAAGAAGACGTATAAATAAACGTAGCTCTTTTCGAGAGCGATGGCATATACGAGAAAATGTCACGAAAATACCTGTTGAAGAAAAAGAATGTCGCATGATAGGTTCTATCCGATTTCTTGCACCGGAATATTCCCTTCAGTGATCTCTGCAACTTGTTCTGGTTTGATTCCTATTGACTTCTATCACTAAAATAGCCAACGGCCATACCATGCTGAATAAACCACTTCTCGCCAGATCACCGAAGTCAAGCCTCATTGGGCGCGGTCAGTACTTGGGTGGGTGACCACCTGGGAACACCGCGTGCCGTTGGCATTCACAAAATTTGGGACCTGAACGGCCGAGTGTCTAGCGCTCTGGCGCTCGGTGCCATAGGTTTCGATTCGATTCCCGGCGGTGCCATGGATGTTTGTAGTGGTTCGGAGTCCACTTTAAGGCGTAGGTCCCGGTCTCCTATGACTGTAAGAGCGTCACGGAGCCAAAGTCAGATTTCTACCTACGGGGGCTCCATCACAACAGAAGCTGCTTCCTTCCCCTTCAATCATGAGTACATATGGGCTCGTGGGCATGGCCAGCCAAAGTGGGGATAAGAAACAAACATCACTAAAATGAAAACTAATGTGACACTGTTGTACGAATGCCCCAGCTCCAACATCATTTACAATTTAAATTGTATTTCTGAAATTTCGACTTTATAACAATTATTGCCTAATTTAGAATATAAACACCGTTTGTTATATATTTTTAATTCAAAAATTGTTCATGTAAATCATTATTAAATGATTTTAATGATTGACTCGTCAATCAGTTGTATCACGATTAGATAATGTGCAGCGTATCAGTGTATCAGTTGTAACGTTATTAACTAATTTGCAGTATGTCAGTGTATCGGTTGCTAATGTGATTAGCTAATTTGCAATGTGTCAGTGTATCACTTGTGACGTGATTAGCTAAGGTGCAGTGTTTCAGTTGTAACGTGATTAGCTAAGGTGCAGGGTTTCAGTTGTAAAGTGATTAACTAATGTACAGTGAATCAGTTGAAACATGATTAATTAAGGTTCAGAGTTACAGTTGTGTGCAGTGTATCAGTGCATCAGTTGTAACGTAATTTAGCTAATGTGCAAGACGGTTGACTATCGAATCAGTTGCAGTCACTACTTTTAGAAACAATGAATTCAAATTTTTGATTTATATTTACGTAAAATTTTGCAAAGTTATGCAACACATTTGAGACATGGTATGAAACATAAATCAGCTCTAAAAATATTTCCATCCAAACCAATACAGACTTCCTGAGAATCTGTTATTTTTCCTAGACAGCACACTCTACGAAACAAAATAACATTTTGGTGCAAAAGTTCATTTAAGCATCCCTGTCAATCTGTATCTTGTCTATTTGCAAAAAAAGTAATCTAAAAGAACCTATTCGGAATAGCGATTGTTGTAGTACTATGCAGGATTCAGCCCCGAAATAAACACCTTTCCATGCAATAAGGTTAGTGAAAGCTCAGAAATTGTGTTTGTCACCTGCCTTGTTATGCTTTAAAGAAGACGTATAAAAAAAAAAAACGTATCTTTTCAAGAGCGAAGACATATACGAGAAAATGTCACAAATACCTGTTGAAGGAAAAGAATGTCTCAAGACACTAGATGCTATCCAATTTCTAGCACCGAAATATACCGTTGAATGAACTCTGCAACTGCTTCTGGTTTGGTTTGGCCTACTGGTTTCTAACACTGAAATGAAATCTAATGTGGGAAACAAATGATGCATCAGTACCCCAGCTCAAATAGCATTTACGATTTGTGTTGTATTTCTGAAATGTACACCTTAGAGCAGTTATTGCCTAATTTCCAATATAAGCCCCTTTTGTAATATTTGATTAATTCAAAAATTATTAATGTAAAAACGTATCATTAATTGCTCTTAATGATTGACTCATGAATCAGATGGTAACATGATTAGCTAATGTGCAGTATATCAGTTGTAACGTGATTAGTTAATTTGCGGTGTATCAATTGTGCATGATTAGTTATAGTGGTGTATCAATTGTAGCATGATTAGTTATGGTGGTGTATCAGTGTATCAATTGTAACATGATTAGCGAATGTACAGTGTATCAGTGGTATTGATTAGGTCTAAACGGATTAGAGCGTTGAGGGTGTATTGTGACTCCACGTCCGTAGTATATCTTCAAGCTACACACGCACCTTCTGGGTAGTGTTAAGTGAGTAACGTCGGTGCAGCGCTTGCCTTAAGGCATCCAATACAATTGTCTAAGTGTTTGCCAGCTGCATTACAAAAAAAAATAATTAAACCACCTAACGAATAAATAAATTTAAAAATTTATTAATTAAAATAACCGTTTAGTTTGTGACATAGTATAAAACATAAATCTGCTCTAAAAATATTTTCATCAAATCCAATACAGACTTCCTGAGAATATGTTATTTTCTGAAGACAGCACACTACGAAACAAAATAACATTTTTGTGCAAAAGTTTATTTAAGCATCCGTGTCAATCTGTGTCTTGTGTCCTTGCAAAGAAGTACTCTAGAAAAACCTATCCGAAACAGCGATTGTTGTACTATGCTGGATTCAGTCCCAAAATAAACGACTTTCCATGCAATAAAGTTAGTGAAAGCTCGCAAGTTGCGTTTGTCACTTCTCTCGTTATGTTCTGAAAGAAGACGCATATAAAAAAAAACGTAGCTTTTTCGAGAGCGATGACATATACGAGAAAATGTCACGAAATACCAGTTGAAGAAAAAGAATGTCTCAAGATAGATGCTATCCAATGTCTTGCCCTGAAATATTCCGTTCGATGAACTCTGAAACTGGTTCTGGTTTGGGTTCCTATCATCACAGAAATGAAATCTGATATAGGGAAAAAACCCGACTGATTTACTGGTACCCTCAACATCATTTAAGATTTCTAATTGTATTTCTGAAATTTACACCTTATAACAGTTTTTGCCTAATTTACAATATAAACACCGTTTGTAATATTTGATTATTTCAAAATTATTAATGTAAAAACGTATCATTAAAGGATGGATGATACTACTGTGTGCAAAAAAAAGTATCAACTCAACCAACGAAGTTCACGTCCAAAATATTAAGGATTTGGGGCTTGCAATCCGTCGATTTACAATTAGAAGCCTTGCTGCTGATGTTGGAATTTCGAAAGGATCGGTCCATTCAATTTTGGGCCTCAAACACGTCAAATATGGGTGGGTACCGAAAACACTGTATGCGCCAGCTCACACTGCATTGATTCTTCGTGACTTTTTCGCCGAAAAGTGAAACCCATATTTTTCCACAACCCCATATTCACACCGTGCGGAGTTCTGGTAATGGATTGGAAGGATTGGAAAAAAAGTTGACATAAGTGCATTGTGTCCGGAGGGATTACTTTGAAGGTAATCAAATAAATTTGCAAGAATAAATAAGGAGTGTTTAAAAAAAAAAAAAAATTAATGGTCTTACTTTTTGGCACAGTAGTATAAGGCAATAAGTCTAGATGATATAGGGCTATAAAGATATTTAATACAAGATGGTAAGGTTAGAAGATATAACACGATAATACTAAACGATAATGCAAGATATAAAAGTCTATAAGAACATTATCTTTAGGTCAGTTGGAGGGTATTCATCATGAGGATATTAATATGCATATGGGCACGTTCCGCGAAATTGAATCCAATTGAGCATATTTGGGAAACTCTAGGGAAATGAAACTCTAAACCTCATTTCAGCAAAATTTCATAGTTCTCGAATTGTCTTAACACAGTCAAAAGTTTTCATGAACAACTGGGTAACAAAACATCGCTCCTATATTGCTGTTTTAAGTTCAACAAGTTTTATTTTTACACTGGTTTTTTTATGTTTTTTATATCAAAACTTAAGCAACAAGTGTACTAAAGCAACAATGTAAAAAATTAGAAGATAGCCATGAAATTGCAGAAACGGAGGTCTGGAGATCAGTACAATGAACACGTAAGTCAGCAGAAGCATCATGCGTATGCAAATATCAGGAACGAAACGTCGGAGCGACGTGAGAGTACGCAAAACACGTGATTTCGGCACGCGCAGCTCAACAGTAGAGTAAAGGAAGGACGGAGACGCAATTCAACATATTCGCTGCAAGTGCCAGTGATTCCGTCCGGGAAATACGGCTAGAAGAAATCACCTGGACGACTTCACACGTGGAGAATGATCGGAAAAGCTGGAGGAAGGGCGTACTGTCACCGTGTAGCTGGAGTTCGGAATCAACAAAAAGTGTCGTTTCGCGCGCTTGAAAGCGTTCCAAACCACAGGTACAGCTGTTAGAAAGGTTGGTGGTGGCCGCCCGAGGAAGACAACTGCAGGGGGATGACCGATATATCGTCCTGCAGGCGAAAAAAGAGCCAACAGCAGTCAGCAAGCGCCATTGCTCAGCAACTCTGTACAGCAACGGGGCGACAAGTGTCGCCGTTTACTGTGGCCAGACGCCTTCACAAAGTGGGCCTATTCGCACGCCGTCCTGAACGCTGCCTCCGTTGAAAGTTGGACACCGACGCCACCGTTTACTGTGGTGCAGAGAGCAAAAAACTAAACAACTGATCAATGGAGTCGTGTCCTCTTTACGGATGAGAGTCGGTTCTGTACCAGAAGCGATTCTCGACGCGTTTTGATTTGAAGAGAGGTCGGGGCCCAGTTTTTATCCCAGTAACCTCAAGGAAAGACACCGTTATGGTGGTTCTGGAGTTCTTGTCTGGGAAGGCATTTTGCTGAACGACGAACTGAGCTCCACGTTTACGACAGAGGGTCTGTAACCGGGGATCGCTATTGTGAGGAGGTACTCCTTCCTCATGTGCGTCTGTTCCGAAGCGCCATTGGCCCAGACTTCATTTTTATGGATGCCAATGCACGGTCACATCGGACTCTTGCTGTTGAGGAGCTACTGGAAAGACTCGAATAGATTGGCCAGCGTACTCCCCAGATTTATATCCCATCGAACATGTGTGGGAATGCTTTGGGGAGACGCCTTGCAGCACGCTTACATCCTCCGGAGAACACCCAACAACTCAAACAGATGCTTGATTGAGGAATGGGCACTCTACCTCAAGAAATGTTGCACCAGCTGGTTCTGAGTATGCGGAGACGGTGCGAAGCAACCATTGCAGTGAGGAGGGGATATCGCATATTAGGAACATCTGCTTGTTGTTCTTCCTCTTGGATAGACAATCATAAATCACGATACTATACGTTCAATAAAGCTTGTTTTTGTTTGATTCCATACCGTATGCATTGTATTCGTTTTTCAGCGCCGATGCTTTCGTCATCCTTTACGTACGTAATACTCTCCCTCATTTCTGAATGTCATGTCTCTCAGATGATTTCTCGTTGAGTTATGGCAAAGACCCATCTTGTTGCTTTAAGTTTTGCACACCAGTGTAACAAATTCCCATATTGGAGCTGATCATAATTTGATCTCACATAATATGCCTTGTGGTATATGTCCACTTGGTTTTGATCTCGTATTGATTTTCTGTTGTGCTTAATTTGTAAAACAGTGAATTATTAATGTTTCCAATGAACAGATATCATTAAATTCCAATGAACAGAAATTTCGCAATCTGCTCTGATTATAATTAAAATCCTACGTTCAAAGTGTTGTAAGAATTCGTCACAATAAGTTCACATTTGAACTGAAAATACTTGAAGAAAGGGCAAACGGTATGTCATCAAAAAAAAAAGTTCCACCAATCTGGTATGACCTTGCCGTGATGGATGGGCTTTCCACTAACAGTGGAAAGCTAGAAAGAAAGAAAGAAATGTTAGACGAGAAAGAAATATTAGAAAGAAAGAAAACAATAAAGAAAACTCTAAGACAAAAACTAAAGAAATTATTTATTTCACAACTGTTGAATGACTTGGAAGTCATTTTTCCGTCAAAAAACAGAAACAATTAAGCACATTGAACACTACAGTTGGTGTAATGTGCAACTCATGTCAAATACGTTGTCATTTAGATTCAAAATATCAATGGCAGCCGAATTCCCTTTCTTCATGCCGCTTACAGCACCATCTATTAATGAACTTTAAAACTGTTTTGGATGCCGCATCGTTCCCCCCTTCTTTAAACAGTTCAAATTTGAACTCTTTGTGACGAGATATTCTTTTTTTAAAGCATTTTGAAAGTGGGACTTTAATTATAATCACCCTCTATATCTCTAATGAAGGATTAGTATAGAGTGGCATTTCTAAATTTATTCAGTTTTTCTTTTTTATATTTGTCTAAATAAATATATATTTACATTAACGTTTAAGTAATTATATAAAGCCAAAAAAAAGAAATTTCATTACTGGTGAAATTTGAAAATTGCATAGAAAGTGAACGAAAATGTATTTGGAAGCCAAGAAAAAAAGCTTTTCCTAACTGTTTTCTTCTAGATTTTATTCTATTTTAATTATTTATTTTTCTTTCAAATTTTGTTGAGGCTTTGATGAATAAATTGAATTAGGAGAAAAGAAAATTAACTAAATCCTGATCATAATAGCCTCAACTTTTTAATTTTTTCCAACAATTCAATTATTTTCAGGTTTTTTTTTATTTTTATTTTTTATTTTTCAAGATCATTGATTGCAATTCAATGGTGTATGATTTTATATTTTTATTTTTTAAAAAAAAGTTTAAAAAAAAAGAGTTTTTAAAATAAATTAAAAATTTCAATCAATACATTTCATCTTAAATAGATATTATCATTTTTGTAAAGAAAATATTTTGTTGAACATTTTTTTTTTTATGTTTTTTTTTTTTTTCTATATTGTGATTTTTTTTTTTTTTTTTTTTATTTTTTTGAAATAGGGAAAATAACCGATAACTTATTGAAGATTCTTTTTTTTTCTTAATTTTTCTATTATGGTTTAAATATACATGAAATCTGTACCTATAGTCTAAAGAAAATAATAATTCAAGCAGAAAAATTTTAAGAACCTTTTAAAGTTCTTTGTGCTAATAAAAAAAAAAAAAAAAATTATTTAACATTTTTAATTCATGGTTCACAAAATTTTAAATTTTAACGTTTTTAATTTATAACTTTATTTTTTTTAATTTATAAATTCTTAAATTTCAACATTTTTAATTCATAGCTCAAAATATATAAAATAAAAAATGCCTTACAAGTTAAATAAAATTATTAAAAATTTCAAAATATTTTTAATATTATTTACACTTAATTTAACATTTTAAAAGACTTTTTTTAAAATTATCTTATTTGAAAAAAATTATCGGTTTAAAAAAAAAATTCTTTAAGAAGTTTAAGTAGTTTTACTGGGAAAAAAAATCACCTAGTTTTTTTTTCGTAAATGTTAATTTTAAAAATTCAGAAAAAAAGCATTAGTTTTCAAGCAAAGATATTCATTTATTTAATATCCCAATTCATTACATTTAACGTCTACATTCATATTTTATTCCTTTTTCTTTTCTGAATAATTTTTCGTTGAATTTTTATGGCTTATCGTAACCTTTGCGAAAGAAACGGCACCTTTTTTTTAGCACTTTTTCAAATATTACAGTTGGAAAAAAGGAAACAGTTTTAAAATTTTTAACCTTTGACATTTGCATTAAAATAAAAACGCTGAATACGTTTTTTAACAGGAATATTATAATGAAATTCAAGCTCAATAATTTCCACTCTTTTAATAGTTAGTCACCTTAAATATGTTTCAGAACATGAATTATTTTAAAGAAATATGTTTTTGTATTTATTAAAATACAAAGACATGATTCTAATTGGATGTTTTTATAAATAATGAGATGTATGCTGGGATTATTGATGCTTTAAATCAGGGTTGGCCAACCAAATGATCTTGCGGCTGCACTTTAGAAATGCATCCTAACTCGACGGGCCGCATATAAAATTATATATCCCCATATTAGATTTAGACCCACTGTAGACATTTATTTCGAGTGAAACATTGAAACATAATGAGTTATTATTTTTGTGTTTACTACTATTCTTACAAGTAAACATAGATAATATAATATTAATGACACTAAATGCACATTGTAAAGAAATATATAACACTAAAAATGAAATATTAAAAATATATAAATATAAACGAAATAAAAAAAAATGAAATCATTAAACAATATTTATTTTACTAGTGCGATAGTTGTCTCTCACTCTTTCACTTAGCTCTCGAAAATCGATCTCAACTTGGGTATTTGCACATTGTAATGGGTGTTGCATCAGTTATGTTTGAGCGTGTTTTGTGGTCTATTTCATTTTAGAAAAAACGATTCGCAGGTGTAAATTGAACCAAAAGCACTATCAAGTCTGGTTTGCTCTACTATCAACAATCTACTGTGCGTGTCTTGAAATGGTCACTGAGATAACTTAAAGGAAACATAGAACCTGTTAAATAAGATTGATAAGATTGTTATTGTGCAAGCATCATGAGTTCGTAGAATAAAATTTAATTATTCTGTGTACTCAAATCTGTAAACTCAAAAATAAAAACGGCAATATCAATCATATATTTTCAAGAATATTATTTTAAAATTAAAGTTTATTTTTCTCATAATTTTGGCAGTTAATTTCCGAATCTATAGATGTTTTTTTAATACATTATGTATATCTTTAATAGATTGGTTATCGCTACTTTGGCCATCATAAAATAAATATATTTTTGTAAAAGTGTCATAAATCTCACAGGCCGCAAAAAATATTCAAGGCGGGCCGCGGTCTGCCCCCCCCTTCTTTAAATGATAGTTTATTATTAAAGGAAAATAATTTGATTGGACAATTGTTTTGATTGAAATTATTTAATAATTGAAATTTTTTTATAATTAATTAAATAATTTTATCAATTATTTAAACATAATGATTATCATGAATAAAGGAAAGTTTAACTAAGAAAAATAAAAGTAATTTTTAAGTAATTTTAGGTAAAACGGTGATTTCTGCGTAAATAGTCTGTAAATAAAATATATTTGTATCTTGAACAGAAAGTGGTTAGTTAATTATTTTTGCGAAAGTTTTATGCTTGCTTAAAAATTATTTGTATTTATCAAATACAAATAATTTTTTCTATTACACAAAATATTTACTTAAGTTTAATGTTTGTCTTAATTAAATTTAATTAATCTCAATTAAATTTAATAAATTTCACATTCGTTTAATTTAATTTAATTTAAATCTTACATAAATTTAATTAAGGATATTATAAATCGCTGTGAAAAAATATTCTAAAATGCAAATTGTTACATACTACAGTGTCCAGAAAGTAAGACTAATTTTCAATTTAAAATTACCGCGGCTTATGGAATTTCAATTGTTTTTTCATTTTTAGGTTGCTGGCACTGTCCTTGACATCTGTGTGAAATTTGACGTCAAAATATTCATTAGTGTTTCAGCTACACTTGGCTTTGTGAGACGCTAAAACGGATTTTTAGCGATTTTTAAATGTCTGGAATTAATTGAGCAAAGAACTTGCATTCAATTTTTTTAGGAAACGTATAGAATGTTGCAGAAGGCATTCGGTACAGTATTTATATATAAGAAAGAAATGTTTAGAATTGGTATAAACAGTTCAGAGAAGACAGAGAACGCGTTGAAGATGAAGAAGAATTTAGTCGACCATCAACCTCAACCAACGAAGCTCACGCCCAAACATTTTTTAATCAAATCAATTTAATTTTTTAATTATTATTATTTAATTAAAAAATTTATTAATGAAATTTATAAAATGTTGCAGAAGACATTCGGTGAGACGAAGTGCCCTCTGGTCGACCATCCACCTCAACCGACGAAGCTCACGTCCAACAAATTAAAGATTTGGTGCTTGTAAATCATCTATTTATAATTAGAGAATTTCAAAAGGATCGGTCAATTCCATTTTGGCCCTCAAACGCGTCAAATCACGACTGGTACCGAAAATACTGAATGCGCAGATCACACTGCATTGATTCTTCATGACTTTTTCTCCAAAAAGAAACCCATATCGTTCCACAACCACCGTATTCACACCGTACGACTTTTGGCTATTCCTTGAACTCAATAGACCACTCCGGGGATACCGTTTGGAGTCGATTGAAGAAATTCAACATGAATCACCGCGCTCTCTGACGGCCATGCCTGCCAATGACTTTTTAGCATGCGTTGAGGATTGGGAAAAAAAGGTTGTCATAAGTGCATTGTGTCCGGAAGGGACTACTTTGAAGGCGATGAAATAAATTTGGAGCATAAGTAAAAGTTTTTAAAAAATAATAATTGGTCTTACATTTTGGGCACAGTATTATATAATCAATATTACGTATTCGCTCTCTAGTGAGAGTCTCGTGGCCAACTGTCCATTTCTCCTAAATGCCACAGAGGCGCACTTGCCAGTGTAAAGAAGGAAGCCCAGTTATAATACATTTTATAATATCCATAATAAAAGTTAATTAATACAAACATTGAATTTAAGTAAATAATTTCTGTAATAGAAAAATATAAATTGTTAAGCTACATGCATTTGTATTTCAAGCAAACATAATATTTTTACACAATTGCATAATTAACTTACTTCTTTAATTCAAGTTACAAATATATAAAAAAAGTCACAATTGGTTGAGATTTGGAATATGAAGTAAAACCAAAAATAAGTGTAGACTGTTGGATTGATTTAAATCTATTGTGATATAAATAAGGTACTTTTATATTCCATTCAGATGAATTTCATTAAAAAGTATGCGAATATTCCCTTATTAATAAATTTTTTTTTAACAAATTAATAAAAAAAAAAAAAGTGTTAACATTTACAGATACGTCATAGAAATTGATACTTTTTTACAAAACATAATGCATTCTCTAATTAAAACGTCTTAACAAGTATTAACTCAAATGCTAACCCAGATTAACTTCTGTTGTTTAGATAATTAATAATTTTTTTTTTGTTTAGTGATTATTCTTTAATTAACAAAAATTTGTAAATCATATATAAGCTTTTGATTCACTTTATTCTCCAGAAAGATTTTCTAAAAAATGAGTACTTTATGAGATCGCAGCGAAATTTCTTTTTCAGCCCCATGAAAATTTTCATTTGATTCTTTTCAATGGCCGGTATAATATTAATATGTCTTTAAAGAACTTTCTGCAAATGAAAAGAAATAAAAAAGCTTTCATGGTTAAAAGAGCGAGGAAAATATTGAACTCATTACGTGAGGTTCGCCAAATGTGGCATGAAAAGCCATTCCTTCTGTTCCGTTACTTCCATTCTTCGATAATGTTTTCTTAACTCTATGGGTGACAAAAAGAAACGCGGTGTGTCGTTTGAAAAGTAATTGGTTGTTCACCCGTGGTTTCAATTTTATCTTTCTTCAGATTCATGAATTTTTTTTTTTTGTACTTATAAGATAATAAAGTGCATTTTCATAATAACAATTCAATTTGAATGATCTAAGACGCCAAAGCAACCATATGAATATCGTTTCTTAAGGTGTATTGCTTTATCATTTTGTGTCTTACACATAAAAAACGGGACCGAGTGACTAGCGCCCTTGCACTCAGTACCGCAGGTTTCGAGTTCAAATCCTGGTAGTGGTATGGATGTTTGTAGTGATTCGGAATCCACATTAAACCTTAAGTCCCGGTCGAATATGGCTGTTGAGCGTTGGGCGTAGGACTGACAGATTACGTAAAAGAAAAGCATCTTCCGTCTCGTAATCTGCCAGTAGGCAAACGGCTTTGGCCCCAATGGGGTTGTAGCGCCAATGATGATACATTTTTGGATCCCGATGGCTGAGTGACTAGAACTATGTAGCACAGGTTTCGGGTTCAAGTCCCGACTGTGCCATGGATGTTTTAGTGTTCGGAATCCACTTTAAACTGTAGGTCCCATTCTAATATGACTGTAGAGCATTGGATGTACGGCTAACAACTCTACCCAGTGAAAGCAAAACATCTCCTGTCTCGAAATATGTTAGTAGGCAGACGGGTTTGGCTCACCACGGGGCTGTTGCGCCACTAATGATGGTGATGAATATGTGTAATAGAAAAATATGAATTATTAAGTTATATGTATTTGCATTTGTAGCAAGCATAAAATTATACACATTTTACTTCAGAAATAATTAACTTAGCTCATTTCATTCAAATTAATCGCAATTGATTGAGATTTGCAAAACCAAAATAAATCTAGACTGGTGTATTGATTTAAATCTATTGTGATATAAATATGGTAATTTTATATTTCTTTAAGATTAATTTAATTAAAAAGAATGCGAATGTTCACTTATTAATTTTTAACAACTTAATAAAAAAAATGTTAATAATGCATTATCGATAATAAATGTGAATAAACCGTGGTAGAATCTGATACTTTTTGCAAAACATAATTTCTTCTCTAATTAAATATTTGAAAACGTCTTAACAAGTATCACCTCAAATGCTAACACAGATTAACTTCTGTTGTCTGTCATAGATAATTAATAAATATTTTTTTGTTTAGTGATTATTCTTTTACAACAAGAATTTCTAAAGCGTATGCAAGCTTTTGATTCACTTTATCCACCAGAAATATTTTCTAAAAATTGGTACTTAATGAGATCGCCGCGAAATTTCTTTTCAGTCCCAGAAAGTTCCCATTCGATTCTTTTTCAATGGCCGGAACTTACCGATGTGACATTAATACGTCTTTAAAGAACTTTCTGCAAATGAAAAGCAATAAAAAAACGGTTAAAAGAGCGAGGAAAATTTGAACTCATTACAGGAGGTTCGCCAAACGTGGCATGAAAATCCATTCATTTCTGTTTCATTAATTTCATTCTTCGATAATATTTTCTTAACTGTATGGGTGACAAAAAGAAACGCGGTGCGTCGTTTGAAAAAGTAATTGGTTGTTCACCCGTGTTTTCCAATTTTATCTTCCTTCAGATTCATGAAATTTTATTTTTTACGTAAGAGAGAATAAAGTGCATTTTCATAATAACAATTCAATGTGAATGATCTAAGACGCCATATGAATATCATTTGTTAAGTTGGATTGTTTAACCATGCTTTTTTTTTTACACGCAAAGAAACATTTTCTACGTCGTTCTTCACATCATGTCATACAGAATGCAAAAAAAGAAAATGAATTACTAAATTCAAAATACTGAAGACTTCTTAAGCCTTATAGGACGGGATAGATTTCTTACCTTACCCGTGAGGAAACTAAGACCTGATGGCCGATTGACTAGCGCTGTGGCGCTCGATACCATAGGTTTCGGGTTAGAGTCACGGCGGTGCCATGGATGTCTGTAGTGGTTCGGAATCTACTTTTAAACTATCAGTCCCGGCCTAATTAGTCTAAAGTGTGCACAAAATGTCTGTTGAGCGACAAACTAAACCTCTGTGGATGACAGTCTGTAGGCTATTTTATACGTCGGGATGCTCTAAGCATATTTCCTCTTGTGATGAGACAGTGTAGATCCACTAAACGTTTATCAGCGGGAGCGCAGGTTGTGCTGGATTTCCTCTCTTGTAAGAGTCTCGAGACCAATTTACCATTTCTCCTGAACGCCACAGAGGCGTACTTGCCAGAAAGTAGGACGTGGCACGTTACAATGCATTTTATAATATCCACAATTAAATTTAATTAAGACAAACATTGAATTTAGGTAAATAATTTTTGCAGTAGAAATAAATATAAAAATGGTAATTTATATGTATTTTTGTATTAGAAGCAAGTATAAATTTTGCGCAATTGTATTTCAAAAATAATTAACTTACTTCTTTTAATTCAAGTTACAAACGTATAAAAAAGTTGTCATTGGTTATTTAAATCATTTAAGTCATCATTGGTGCAGATTTGAAATTATGAAGTAAAACCAAAATAAGTCTATACTGCTGGATTGATTTAAATCTATTGTGATATAAATATGGTACTATTATATTCCATTCAGATGAATTTGATTAAATGTCTGAATGCCCACTTATTAATAAATTAATTTTTTAACAACTTAATAAAAAAAGTGTTAAAATTAATAATGCAATATCGATTATAAATGCGAATAAACCGGGATAGAAATGGATACTTTTTTATAAAACATAATATATTCTCTAATTAAATATTAGAAAACGTCTTAACAAGTATTAACTCAAATACTAACGTAGATTAACTTATGTTGTTTAGATAATTAATAAATATTTTTGGGGTTTCAGTGACTATTCTTTACAACAAAAATTTGTAATGCGAATATAAGCTTTTGATTAACTTTATTCGCCAGAAAGATTTTCTAAAAATGAATTTTTAATGAGATCGCCGCGAAAATATCTTTTCAGTCCTAGAAAAATTTCCATTTGATTCTTTTTCAATGGCTGGACCCTACCGATGTGACATTAATATGTCTTTAAAGAACTTTCTGCAAATCAAAAGAAATAAAGAAGTTTTCACGGTTAAAATAGCGAGGAAAATTTGAACTTATTACATGAGGTTCGCCAAACGTGGCATGAAAGGCCATTCATTCTGTTCCATTCATTTCCATTCTTTGATAATATTTTCTTAACTATACGGGCGACAAAAGAAACGCTGTGCGTCGTTTGAAAAGTAATTGGTTGTTCACCCGCGGTTTCCAGTTTTATCTTTTCTCTGATTCATGAATTTTTATTTTTACGTAAAAGAGAATAAAGTGCATTTTCCATAATGAAAATTCAATGTCAATGATTTAAGACACCAAAGGGACCATATGAATATCGTTTCTTAAGATGGATTGTTTTATCATACCCTTTTTATTACACACAAAGAAACCGTTTTCTACGTCATTCTTAACATCATGTACTAAAAAATACTAAAAAAATTACTGAAGACCACTTAAGTCCTAAATGACGGGTTTGATTTGTTACTTTCACCATGAAGAAACAGAGGCCTAATAACAGAGTGACTAGCGTTCTGGACATTGATGCTTCAGGTTAGAATCCTGGTGGTGACATGAATGTTTGTTGGTGGTTCGGAATGCACGTTAAACTGTAGATCCAAGTCTTATTAGTCTAAAGTGTGCCCAAATTGACCGTAGATTGTCAAACCAAACCTTTCCGGGTGAGATTCTGTAGGCCATCTTATGCATCGTTGATGCGCTAAATATATATCCTTTGTGGTGATATATTGTAGACCAACTAAACTTTCCTCAGAGGGAGCGCAGGTGGCACTGTAACTCCTCTCTTGTGAGAGTCTCAATGTCTACAAACAATTTCACCTGAACGCCACAGAAGTGCACTTAATAATGTGTAGGAGGAAGAACGTTGCAATACAATTTTATAATATCCTCAATTAAATTTAATTAAGACAAATATTCAATTTAAATATATGAATTGTTAGCATAATAGAAAAATATGAATTGTTTGAAGTCATATGCATTTGTGTTTCAAACCAGCACAAAACTTTATGCCACTTAATTGTAATTGAAAATAAATAACTTAAATTGTATTGTAATTGTATTTACTTTTAACTTGCCTCTTTTTATTCAAATTACAAATATATATAAAAATCACAATTGATTTTGACTTGGAAAATGAAGTAAAAACAAAATAAGTCTAAATTGCTGGATTGATTTAAAACTATTGTGATATAAATATGGTATACTTTTATATTCCATTCAGATGAATTTAATTAAAAAATGCGAATGTTCACTTACTAATAAATTAATTTTTTTAACAACTTTATAAAAAAAGTGCTAAAATTAATAATACATTACCTATTATAAATGCGAATTAACCGTGGTAGAAACTGATACTTTTTAAGAAACATAATGCATTCTCTAATCAAAACGTCTTAACAAGTATGAACTCAAATGCTTTTAGTTGTTTAGATAATTAATAAATATATTCTTTTTTTGCATAGGGATTATTCTTCATCACAAAAATTTGTAAAGCATAAATAAGCTTTGATTCACTTTTTGTTCGCCAGAAAGATTTTCTAAAAATTGGTATTTAATGAGATCGCAGTGAAATCTCTTTTCTGTCCCCAGCAAATTTCCATTCGATTCTTTTTCAATGGCCGGAACCTACCGATGTGACATTAATGTGTCTGTAAAGAAATTTCTGCAAATGAAAAGAAATAAAGAAGTTTTGACGGTTAAAAGAGCGAGGAAAATATTGAACTCATTACATGAGGTTCGCCGAACATGGTATGATAAGCCATTCATTCTGTTCCATTAATTTCATTCTTCGATAATGTTTACTTAACTGTGTGGGTGACAAAAAAGAAACGCGGTGCGTCGTTTGAAAAGTAATTGGTTGTTCACCCGTAGTTCCCATTTTTATCTTTTCTCTGATTGATTAATTTTTCTTTACGTAAAAGATAATAAAGTGCATTTTTCATAACACTACTGTGCCCAAAAAGTAAAACCAATTTTCAATTTAAATTTCCTGGGCAAATTTTTTTTTCTTTTTTAGGTTGTTGGCACTGTTTTTGACATCTGTGTGAAATTTGACGTCAAAATATCCATTAGTGTTTGAGTTACGCTTGGCTTTGTGAGACGCTGAAACTGATTCCGGCTTGTTTTGAAATGTCCGAATTAATTGAGCAAAGAACTTGCATTAAATTTTGTTTGGTGGATAAGTATATAATGTTGCAGAAGGTATTCGGTGAGCATCCCTATATCGGAAAGAAATGTTTACAAGTGGTATAAACAATTCGCGTTGAAGACGAAGAGCTCTCTGGTCGATCATCAACCTCAACCGACGAAGCTAACATTAAAAAATTAAAGATTTGGGGCTTGCAAACCGTCGATTTACAATTAGAGACCTTGTTGATGATGTTGGAATTTCAAGAGGATCGGTCAATTCCATTTTGATCTCAAAAGCGTCAAATCTCAATTGGTACCGAAAACACTGAATACGCCAGCTCACACTGCATTGATTCTTCGTGACATTTTTGTCAAAAGGTAAACCCATATCGTTTGAAACCACCGTATTCACCGAATTTAGCATTGTGCAGCTGCTGGCTATTCCTTAAACTCAAAAGAGCACTCCGGGGGTACCGTTTTGGTTCGATTGAAGAGATTTAACATGAATCGCAACGCGCTTTGTAGGCCATCCCTGCCGATGAGTTTTTAGCATGCATTGAGGATTGGAAAAAAGTTGGCATAAGTGCATTGTGTCCAGAGAGGATTACTGTGATGACGATGAAATAAATTTGGAAGAATAAATAAAGAGTTTTTTGAAAAAAATAATTGGTCTTACTTTTTGGACACAGTAGCATTCAGTCACATCAGAGAAAAAAGAGGAAAACAACACTCTTGTCTACTCGTCACAGAACTCTCCTTTCTTCTCCAAAACCTCCCTTTAAGAAAATCCGTCAGCTTGCCTCACTTCTCATTGGAATAGACATTTCCCAGTTCATAGTTTAACACCAACCACGATGAAAACTCACGGTGTAATCCATATTCCATCTGTAATTGTTTTAACCTGTGATGGTCGCACATACAATCGCTAATTTCATGAGTTTCATTATACATCACATTGAATTTCTGCTGTCAGATTTGAGTGGCGTGATGTTCTCATTAGTATAAAACACTAATTGTTTGTAACATAACTAACCTCAACACTGCTTGTCTGCTGTCAAATTTGAGTGATGGGTCGTTATTATGTATTTTTTTTCTAATGCAAATGGCAAACACTTAGGTAGCTTGGTCTTGGATGCCTTAAGGCAAGCGCTGCATAGACGTACTCACTTTGCATTACCCAGAGGGCGCGTGTAACTTGAAGATAAGCCACGGACGCGCAGTAACAATGCCCCCGCAACGCTCTACGATCTTATTAGGACCGGGACCTACTGTTTAAAGTGGATTCCGAACCACTACAAACATCCTTGGCACCACCGAGACTCGAACCCGAAGCCTGTGGTATCGAGCGCCAGAGCGCTAGCCACTCAGCCATTCAGGCCCTGTTATTATGTATTGCTCACAGAATATACATATGCTTTAAACAGATACTGCTTATAAATTCTGAAAGTATGTTTCAATAAAAAATTTTAAAAATATTGGGAAATAAAAAAATAATGAAAATGTTTAATTGTTTATTGTAATATAATATTAAATGTTTGAAATTTTAAATAATTTAAAATTTCAATTATTGATTAAGTTTTAAATAATAGATTACAAGTTGTTAATCTTTGTTAAGTATTAAATTATAGATTATACTTAAAAAAACAACAAATTATTTTGCATTTAAGTAATAGTTATTATATTGTATCTACAAATATTGCTAATTATTTACTACATATTGCATTTGTTAAAAAAATATAATCCTTAAGTCAGCAGAATTGTTTTTTTTTTAAATCCAACAAATCCTTTTTTGTGTGTATATATTTTTCCTTGAAGAAAATATAACAAACAAAAAAAGAAAGAAAAATTGTCTCAACTTAAGTGAAAATTATTGAAACAAATTGGTTCTGAAAAGTAATTTTTTCTTTGTTGTTGTACTATAACATTTTAGCACATTCATTTTCTTGTAAATACAAAATAAAAAAATATGTAAGCTTTTTGCTTTATTTTTTTTTTGCTTTACAAATTCTGTAAAAATACTTTTTAATATTCAATTTTGTGCCCGAATTTCAACGTCTTGTAAACAGTCAAGATTTTTGAGTCAAAAAGTTTTTCAGCATTCAAAGAATAAAAACAGATTTTATTTTTTTTTTTTATTTTTTATTCTAGGTTTTTCTCATGCCTTCCAATTTCGAAATAGAATGTGATTCACTATTTTTTTTACTTCTTATTTACGAAAAAGAAATAGAATACGATAGTCGGAGAAGAAACTCTTTTTCGAGGTTTCGCTTAAGAATTTATAACTTCACAAACCAACAAAAAAAAAAAAACTGTCATCTGTAAAAGAAATCAAGAATCCTTATTTTTAAAATACGCACAAAGCTACAGTTTTTTGCGAACCAATTAAAATAGTTCTTTTGAAACGAATTGATGTTTAATTATTTCAAATTTTGCCATTGACTTTCAAAAAAATATATTAAAATTGTTTTTTTGAAAATAAAAATTAATCAACATTTAAATTTTGAGGTTTATGTTAAGAAGACATAAACCATATACCAACCTGAACCAAATAATTGGTTTTAATTTGTGAAAATTAGGTTTTTAATTTATTTAATTGGTGAAGGATTAAAAATTAAATAAAAACGAACAAGTTTAATTCGTTAGACCAATTTATAAAGTTGAAAATAATTAAAATTGCTTTCTTTAAAAATAAAAATTAATCAACATTCAAATTTTGAAGTTTCTAATAAAGTCTCATATTCCAAACTGAATCAAATAAAAAATTAATTAATTTTTTTAATTTTATCAAATAAAAATTAAATTGTTTAAATTTTTAAGGCTTAAAAAGTAAATAATACGAACAATAATTAGTAAGAACAACTTATAAATTTGAAAACAATAAATTAAAATTGCTTTCTTTAAAAATTAAAATTAATTCAACACTTAAATTTTGGGGTTTCTAGTAAGAAGACCTCATATACCAACCTGAAATAAATAACTGGTTTTAATTTGTGAAAATTAGGATTATTATTTGTCAAATTTGTGAAGGATTAAACGTATTAAATAAAAAAAAAAGTATAATTCGTAAAACCAATTTATAGATGTGAAAAAAAACATATAATAACGTATACATATATAAACATATAACGCTATCTTTATAAACATTTAATAACGTATACGTAACGTATTACATAAACTACAATTTTATAAACGTATAAAACAATAAAAAAATTTAAGGTGAATTATTTCGAAAATTTGTCCTTGACTTTAAAAAATAAATTAAAATTGCTTTCTTTAAAAATAAAAATGAATCAAATTTAAATTTTGAGGTTTCAATTAAGATGGTAAAAACTGTGAATACTCAAACCTGTGCCTCATGTATCTCTACTCAACGACACCCAGTTACAATCTGGTGGCCCAACTAAAATAGATAATATAATTTCCTCGATATACCGAACCTGCACCAAAGTGGATTCTGAACCACTACAAACATCCATGGTATGGAACAAATTGAACGAATGACTATAACTTGTGGTACCAGGACCTGAACTCAAACCACTCGGATATCATGGCCTAGTTTCTTCACGGTGAAGGTAACAAATAAAGCCCGTCCTTTTTGGACTTAAGTAGTCTTCAATATTTTCTGAATTTAGTGATTTATTTTCTTTTAGTATAGTGTATTGCATGACGTTAAGAAAGATGCAGAAAAAGTTTCTTTTTACGTAAATATAAGAGTATGATAAAACAATCCACCTTTAAAAACAATATTCATAGGGATTGATTAGCCGTCTTAGATCCTTTACATTAATATATTTAGAGTATCCCAACGTATAAGATGGCCTACAAACTCTCACCCAGAGATGTTTTGTTTCCCGCTCTACCGTCATATTGTGCACACTTTAGACTAATTAGACCCAGCTAAACACTAAGCAAATTAAAAAAACTGATTACCGAACATATGGCATTGCCGGGACTCGAACCAGGAACATATGGTAGCGAGCGCCGGAGCGCTACCCACTAGGCCATCAGACCCTATTTTCAACAGGCGTGAAGGTAGCAAATCAAGTCCCTCCTTCAGAACTTAATAAACTTAAGAATACTGAATTTAGTAATTCATTTTCTTTAGTATTCTGTATTACATGACGTTAAGAAAAAAGAGAAAAAAGTTTCTTTTTTTGGTAAAAATAAGAGAATGATAAACTATCCACCTTTAAAAACGATATTCATATGACTGATTTAGCATCTTAGATCCTTCACATTGGAATTTTATTATAAAAAAATGCACTTTATTCTCTTTACTGTAAAAAAAAAAAAAAAGATTCATAAATCAGAGGAAATATAAAAATGGAAACCACGGGTGAACAACCCATTACTTTTCAAACGACACACCGCGTTTCTTTTTGTCACCCATAGAGTTAAGAAAATATGATCGAAGAATGAAATGAATGGAACAGAATGAACGTTTTCATGCCACGTTTGGCGAACCTCATGTAATGAGTTCACATTTTCCTCGCTCTTTTAACCGTCAAAACTTTTTATTTCTTTCATTTGCAGAAAGTTCTTTAAAGACATATAAATGTCACATCGGTAAGTTCAGCCATTGATAAAGAATCGAATTGAAATTTTTCTGGGACTGAAAAGAAATTTCGTGAGTCAAATTTTTTTGTCAGCCGTACGCACAACGCTCTACAGTGATATTAGACCGGGACCTACGGTTTAAAGTGGATTCCAAATCATTAAATTATCCATGGCTCCGCCGGGACTCCAACCCAAAACTAGTGCTAGTCACTCGGCCATCAAGCCCCAAAAAATGTAACATCATCATTGTCGCAACAGCTCCATGATGGGCCAAGGCCGTCAGCCTACTGGCAGATTATGAGACATAAGATGCTTTTCTTTTTTATGGGGTAAGGTTATCAGTCCTACGTCCAACCCTTTATAGTCATATTAGACAGGGGTTACGATGTCCGAGTGGCTAGCTCTCTGGCGCTCGGTACGACAGGTACGTATCCCGCCGGTGCCATGGATGTTTGTAGTGGTTCGGAATCCATTTTAAGCCCTAGGTCCATTCTCATATGACCGTAGAATGTCACAGAGCCCCGTCAGACTTCTCACCCATATCATTCCCAAACTGTAAAGAGGCAACTCAGCTCTAGGCACAGTGATGTGGTGTAGTAGACATATTAGACGGGGACCACTGGCTTAAAGTGGATTCCAAACCACTACAAACATTCAAAGCAGCGCCGGGACTCGAACGCTGTGGTACCGAGCGCCAGAACGCTAGCCACTCGGACATCAAGGCCTAGTATCTCCACGGTGAAGGTAACAAATCAAGCCCATTCTTTAGGGCCCAAGTAGTATTTTTAGCATCTTGTATTACCTGATGTTAAGAACGACGTAGAAAAAAAGTTTATTTGTGTGTAAAAGTGTAAAAAAAGAGTATGATAAAACAATCCACCTTAAGAAACGATAATCATGTGGCTTATTTAGCGTCTTAGATCATTCAGATCGAATTTTCATGATGAGAAATGCACTTTATTCTCTTTTACTTAAAAAAAAAAAAGAATTCATAAATCAGAGAAAAGATAAAAATGGAAGCCACGGGTGAACAACCAATTACTTTTCAAACGACACACTGCGTTTCTTTTTTGTCACCCATAGAGTTAAGAAAATATTATCGAAGAATGAAATGAATGGAACAGAATGAATGGCTTTGCATGCCACGTTCGACGAACCTCATGTTCAATTTTTCCCCGCTCTTTTAACCGTCAAAACTTTTTATTTCTTTTCATTTGCAGAAAGTTCTTTAACGACATATTAATGACTGACAAGACATTTCGTGACTGCGATCTCATTAAGTACCAATTTTTAGAAAATATTTCTGGTGAATAAAGTGAATCGAAAGATTATATACGCCTTACAAATTTTTGTTGTAAAGAATAATAACTGTAAAAAAAAAAATGTTTTTTAATTATCTAAACAACTGAAGTTAATCTATGTTATCTTTTAAGTTAATACATGTTAAGACTTTTCTAAATATTAGAAAGTGTATTATGTTTTGTAAAAAGTATCAATTTCTTTCATGGTTTATGCACATTTTAATCGATAATGCATCATTAATTTTGTCACTTTTTTTATTAATGTGCTAAAAAAATTAATTTTTAATAAGTGAACATTAGCATTCTTTCTAATCAAATTCATTTGAATGGAATATAAAAGTACCATATTTATAACACGATAGATTTAAATCAATCCAGCAGTCTAGACTTATTTGGGTTTTACTTCATTTTTCAAATCTCGACCAAATGCGTTTTTTTATATATATTTATAATTTGAATAAAAAGAGCTAAAATTATTTTGAAATAAAATTGTAAAAAATTTAAAGCTTGTTTCGAATACAAATTCATATAATTTAACAATTCAAATTTTTATATTATACAAATTATTTACTTAAATTCAATGTTTGTCTTATTTAAATTTAATTGAGAATATTATAAAATGTATTGTAATGTTCTTCCTCTTATACACTGCGTCCAGGAGAAATGGTCAGTTGGCCTGAGACTCTCAAAAGAGAGGAAGTACAGCGCGATCGGCGCTCCCGCAGGGTAATGTTTAATTGATCTACAATATCTCACAACGGGGGAGGAAATAACTTAAATAACCGACATATAAGATGGGTTACAGATTTTCACCGTTAGAGGTTTGGTTTGGTTTGTTGCTCTACAGTCATTTTGTGCACACTTTAGACTAATTATACCGGATTCTACAGCTTAACGGGGATTGCAAACCACTCACAAACATCCATAGCACCGCCAGGATTCGAACCTGAAGCCTGTGGGTACCAAAGGCCATGGCGCTAGCCAATGGGCCATCAGGCAGTTTTTTCTTGACGGTGAAGGTAGCAGATCAATCCGTCCTTTAGGACTTAAATAGTCTTAAATAGTCATTTCATTTTAGTATCCTGTATTACATGATGATAAGAACTATGTAGAAAAAAAAAGTTTTTTTGTGTATTGTTGTTGTTGCTGTTCTGATGTAGCTCGCAGTAGAGAAAGAGTTAATCCTTATGTCATAATCAAGGGTTGCACTGCTGTTACTCATTTAACCCTACCCAGGGCGCACGTGTAGCTCGAAGATATGCTATGGACCACAAAGTCCTACGACCCTATTTGGACCGGGTCCTAAAGTTTAAAGTGAATTCCGAACCACTACAAACATACATGGCACAGCCGGGATTCGAACCTGAAGCACCAATGGATAGAACGCCAAACATTCGATCACCAGGCCCTTGTTTCTCCCCGTTGTAGGTAACAAATCACGCCCATCCTTTAGGACTTGAGTAAGCTTCAGTATTCTGAATTTAGTAATTCATTTTCCTTTAACATGATGTTAATGAACTTGTATTACATGATGTTATGAGTGACGTAGAAAAAAATTCCTTTGCGTGCCAAAAAAAAAGAGTATTAGGAAACAATCCACCTTAAGAAACGATATTCATACGGCTGCCTTGCGTCATTCTCTTTTACTTAAAAGAATTCATAAATCAGAGAAAAGATAAAAATAGAAACCACGCGTGAACAGCCAATTACTTTTCAAACGACACACTGCGTTTCTTTTTAGTCACCCATACAGTTAAGAAAAAATATTATCGAAGAATGAAATTAATGGAACAGAATGAATGGCTTATCATGCCACGTTCGGCGAACCTCATGTAATGAGTTCACATTTTCCTCGCTCTTTTAACCGTGAAAACTTTTTTTATTCCTTTTCATTTATAGAAAGTTCTTTAAAGACATATTAATGTCACATCGGTAGGTTCCGACAATGAAAAAGAATCGAATGGAAATTTTCTGGGACTGACAAGAAATTTCGCGGCGATCTCATTAAGTACCAATTTTTAGAAAATCTTTTGTGCGAATAAAAGTGAATCAAAAGCTTATATACGCTTTACAAATTTTTGTTGTAAAGAATAATCACTAAACAAAAAATATTTATTAATTATCTAAACAACTGAAGTTAATCTGTGTTAGCATTTGAGTTAATACTTGTTAAGACGCTTTCAAATATTTAATTAGTGAATGCTTTATGTTTTGTAAAAAGCATCAATTTCTATCACTGTTTATTCACATTTATAATCCATAATGCATTATAAATTTTAACGCTTTTTTTAATTGTTAAAAAAATTAATAAGCGAAGATTCACTTTCTTTTTTTTTTTCAAATTCATATGAATGCGATATAAAAGTACCATATTTATAACACAATAGATTTAAATCGATCCAGCAGTCTAGACTTATTTTGGTTTTACTTCATTTTTTAAATCTCGATCAATTATGATTTTTTTTATATACATTTGTAACTCGAATGAAAAGAAGTAAGTTAATGATTTTTGAAGTACAGTTGTGTACAATTTTATGCTTCCTTCGAACGCAAATACATATAACTAACATTTAATATTTTTCTGATAACCCAATTATTTACTTAAAATCAATGTTTGTCCTAATTAAATTTTATTCAGGAAATTATAAAATGTGTTGTAACTTTCTCCGTCCTATACATTGGTAGGTGCGTCCAGGAGAAATAGTCAGTAGCCCTAGAGACTGCCACACGAGAAGAAGTATAACGCAACTTGCGCACCGGCTGAGTTGGTCTAAAATATCTCACGGCAAGAGGAAATATACACTCAAGAGTCAAAACATTGTGACCACCTGTCAATAACGACTTGGCCCACCTTTGGCGAGCAACACAGCTTCAACCCACCTTGGCATGGATGCCACAAGTCCTTGGTAGATGGCCGGAGACAGATTGTACCAGATGTTTAAACAACGGTCACGCAAATCCGAGATATTGCAAATTGGTGGTCTTTGAACTCTGCGTTGCCGTCCCAGGACATCCCAAATGTGTTCTATGGGATTAGGATCCGGTGAGTTAGGCGGTCAGGACATTAACTGGAATTCAGCATCATGTTCCTGATACCACTCCAACACAATTTTAGCCTTGTGACAAGGGGCTGGAATTCCATTTCCAGCTTGAAAACCAGGGGCCATGTAAGGGTACAACTGGTCCTGCAATGATTTTCAGATACCCTGTAGTATTCATGGTCTGCTCTAACACAACCACGGGTCCCAGAGACGCCCAAGAGAACGTCCCCCAAAGCATAATACCGCCACCACCGGCCTGTGGATGACCTACTGTACATTGAGGGAGCAACTGTTCGTCTGGAAGACGGCGTATCCTGACACGCCATCGGCGTGATGAATGACAAACCGTGATTCATCTGACCAGGCAACTCTCTCCCACTGATCTATGGACCAGTCCCGATGTTTCCGGGCCCAGCGCAGGCGCAGTTGGCGATGACGCTTGGCCAGCAAAGGCACACGAGTGGGACGTTTGCTGCGTAGCCCCATATCCAACAGTGTCCGCTGAACAGTGTGCTCCGATACTATTCTACTTGGCCCTGCATTGTATTGGGCTGTCAGCTGAGCCACTGTCTGGCTCCGGTTTTGCTTCACCATGCTAGACAGTCTTCGACGACCTTTTATTTGATAGCGCGTGGACGTCCAACGCATGTCGTCTACTGCTGGTTTCACCGTCATTCATCCACTTTGCATAAGTACTAACAACTGTAGATCGCGAACAACCCACGAGTCGTGCAGTTTCAAAAATACTTGTTCCGAGCCTTCGAGCCATTACAATCTGCCCCCCATCAAAGTCGCTTAGATCCGCAGCCTTTCCCATCACACAAGAAATAAGTGAAAGAATGATCCTTCAGATTCTCCAGCAGCAGTTAAATACCACTTCCACCTGAACACGTGCCTTCCACGTCATCCAGACGAGTTCATTGCAAAATGTAGGGGTGTTCATAATGTTTTGGCTCTTGAGTGTATTAAGCGCATCCATTCTCTAAGCCTACAGTCTCTCACATGGGGAGGAAGTATATTTTGTGCACCCTGCGTATATTCGAGTTTCGGGTTTTCGGCTTAGAAGCGGAGCCTTTCCATGAATCTATAATTATCTGACTGTTAAATATTGTATGTATCTAATTGTATATGTGTGATGTTTTTGCGTGTGTAAATAAAGTTATGAGTTCTGAAATCTGTTATGTGAAATCTGATATTGTTAACATTATATGGGAGTCATGCAAAACCTTTACCCCTACTATGATGAAATATTTCATCATCGGTGCAACAGCACCCTGGAGGGCCTACTGGCCTACTAGTCTACCTACTGGCAGATTTCGAGACGAGAGATATTTTTTTTTTTTTACGAGCTAGGTTTGTCTGCCCTACGCCCAACGCCATATTAGACCGGCACCTTCGGTTTAAAGTGAATTCGAATAATTACAAACATTCCTAGCACCGCCGGGACTCGAACCCGAAAGCTGTTGCACGGAGCCCCAGAGCGCTAATCACTCGGCCATCAGGCCGACAAAATTTTTAGTAATATAGTAATCGTAACCATTTTTAAAACTGTTTTATAAGCTGTTAATTTGCAAATGATAACAAATAATATAATAGACAAAAATGCATGAGAAAAGAAAGCGTATAGTTTTTATAAAACTAACATCATGAAAATAATTTTAATTAAATTTCATGCTAGTCAAAAAAAAAAAAAATTGTCAAAATATTGGCTGTATCTATTTTAAATTTCAAATAAATATTTGTAATGCTTTCTTCTTTCCTTTTTAAATATATTTTTTTTATAGGATGCTAAATAATTTAAAACAGCAAACTCAATTATATTATAATCTAAAAATAGCATTAAATTCAGATGTCAATTTTAAAATAAAAATTATTTAATGATACTCGTCTAATTAAATAAAATAGTTTAATCAATAAATTGCATCAGTATTTTAATAAAACATTATTCAATACATTACTTATAATTTTAAAGTATTTTTAATGCATTCAGCATGTCATTGTATTACAAGAATAAACTGACTACATAGTGTAGAATTATCGTCCAGACATTGCCAAAAAGTAGAAAAATTAAGAAACGAAATTTAACATGAACACGCAATGAAGACAATTAATTAATCAATAACGTTAAATTCAAAAGTCAATTTAAAACTAAAAATATTTTCATGATACTCGTTTAATAAAATAAAATAGTTTAAACAATAAATTGCAACAACATTTAATCAAAAAATTATTCAATAAATTTCTTATAATCTTAAGTATTTTTATGTACTCAGCATGTCATTGTATTAAAGAGAAATTTGATTACATAGTGTAAAATTATCGGCCCAGACAACGCTAAAAGTAGAAAAATTAGGACACGAAATTTAAGACGACACACAATTAAGACAAATAAAACAATTAATTAATAACATTAAATTCAAAAATCAATTTTAAACAAATATTTTCATGATACTCGTCTAATCAAATAAAATAGTTTAATCACTAAATTTCTTATAATTTTTAAAGTATATTTTATGTCTTCAGCAAATCATTGTATTACAAGAATAAATTGACTGTATAATGTAAAATCATCGCCAAGAGAACGCCAAAAAAGTAGAAAAATTATCGCTAAAACAACGCCAAAAAAGTAGACAATTATCGCCAAGAGAACGCCAAAAAAAGTAGAAAAATTATCACCAAGACAAAGCCAAAAAGTAGAAAATTATCATTTGCCAAGAGAACGCCAAAAATGTTTTTTTAGAAAAAATTATCGCCAAGACAACGCCAAAAAAGTAGAAAATTATCGTATTAAGAGAACGCCAAAAAAATAGAAAAATTATCAATTTAAACAACGCCAAAAAGTAGAAAAATTAAGACTACTTGAAAAGTTCAATGCACTTATATTAACTGTTAAATATAAATATGATGTAAGGTAACTGATGTGAAAATTATGGATTTTTAGCAGACGATTTAATGTGACTCGTTTCTTATAATTTTAAAGTATTTTTATGTCTTCAACAACAAGTCATTGTATTACAAGAATAAATTGACTGTATAATGTAAAATTATCGTCAAGACAACGCCAAAAATGTAGAAAAATAATCGCCAAGACAACGCCAAAAAAAAAATAGAAAAATTACCGCTAAAACAACACCAAAAAGTAGAAAAAATTAAGAGACGTGAAAGAGTTCAATGCACTTATATTAACAGTTAAATATAAATATGATGTAAGGTAACTGATGTGAAAATTATGGATTTTTAACAAATAGCAGTCGATTTAAGTGACTCGTTTCTTTTTCACTTCCAACGATCCTGACACTATTGACAACCACTTTTTTTTATTGCAAGGCGTTTGTGTAAAAGTTATTGTTTGGTAATTTATCATAATTTTATCTTTAGTTACTCATTTTTTAAATTCTTATAAATGCATGTACCTTACCTATAGATTGATTCATTCCAGTATATATATTTCAATGCACTTAAATTAATTTATGTAATAAAAGTTTCGTATTAAATGAGAGGTTTTTTTATGCTAAAAATATTTTTTTGCATGATATTCTGGCTAAAAAGTTTAACTTTTTAGTTTCCTTTTTAATGCTATGCCTTGCTAGGAACATTTGTTATAATTATATTATTTTTTATTATTATTATAGCATTAAATTTAATATAATTTATCATAATTATATCATTAATAGCTCATTTTTAAAATGTTTATAAATGCCTGTACTTTACCTGTAAATTGATTCATCCCAGTATATATATTTTTAATGTACTTAAATTAATGTATGTAATAAAATTTCTTTTATTTTAAAAAAAAGAATAGCCTAACTTTTTAATTTCCTTTTAATTCTATATCTTGCTAGGAAAATTTGTTAAATTTTATTCAATTTCATTTAAATAAATTTAATTTTTTACTCTGGTTTGGTGCCACAGGTTTTGGGTTCAAATCCTGTAGGCCGTGGGTGTTTGTCATGGTTCGAAATTCACTTTAATTCGTAGGTCCCTGTCTCATATGAGTATGATGTATTGACTGACAACCCTGCCAGTAAAAAGAAACCATCTCCTGTCTCGAAATCTGCCAGTAGGCAGACGGCTTTGACATACCATGGGGCTGTCGTGCGAATGAAGAAGAAATTTTATATTTAATTATCATACTTTAGAAATCTGTTATTTAATTTACTTGATTATTAATTAGATTATTAATTCGCGACTCAATTTATTTGACTGTTTTTTTACATGAATTTATTAATTCACTGATAATCACTTAATTTACCTAATTTACACGTGAAAAATCAATAATAAGAATTAATCTTTCATGAAAATGCAAAAATTAATAATGATTCATGATTTAGATTACTATAATTTTTTATTGAAATGCATAACAGCGAATATATAAACTTAAATAAAATTTATTAATTTTATATATTGTTCTTTCGCTTAGAAATACATTTAAAGAATATAAATTAATGTCAAAAAACAAAAAGGACAAATAACATATTTTAACAAAAAAAAAGCATTTTTGCATTAATTTGTATGATACTTCCATACAAATTTTTTTTTTTAAATAAGTTTCTAGAATAATAATTTTTTACTATACATATCTCTCAACTTTTTTAGCTTTCAGTTGTGGTACATTATGTTTCAAACAAAGGCTTCAGTTATTCATTTATTGAAATCAAAACATTGCTTTAAAAACATTCATATGCAGTAATATATCATATTACTTTTTTAAATTATTTTCTTACTCTGATACTCATTTAAATATCGTTCACATATCTTTCAATAACTCATATTCATAGCTGACACTAGAGCATTGTGAAAAACTAAAGCTTCGCCATTACTTCGACTTCGCAATAAATCAAATTTGTATCTTTTCGATACTTTTTACTAGAAATAGTTCCATCTTCAAAGAAAATTCATCTTGACTGACTTTTTATCATCAGAAAGAAAATGAATCTGCAAAAACACAAAAATGACTTCCAAAAATAACTCTTTCAAAAGTAATTTTAGAAAAGAATAGAACTAACAGTCGAATGATTCAGACATGGATAAGAAATACTTTATTTTCTGTGACAAGTAAGAACAAATTCATTTTAACTTTTCAGATGATGTAATTACTTATAGCAATACATCCATTTTTAAGGTTTTCTCTGACATTCCAATCGATCGGCAGCAATTTAATTAATCTTAAAATGTAAAAATATCTCCTGAAAGTGGAATCAAGTTATAGAAGAATAAACTTCATTTTCAACGCATGCATTTTTTTTTTTTTTTTAAATTACAGATAAAGCAATTTTTATCTTAATACTCATAAATTAAAGAATAAAATAAAAAAAGTATTTACTAGTTTAAAACTATTATTAATAATTTACATAGATTTAATTTATAAAAACTTAAAATTGTAATCAAAGAACAATTACATGTGTCATTACAAGCATTTTTTAATTTTATAGAAAAAGCACTTAATTAGTTTTTTTGATTTCTCATGTGAATAAAATAAGGGGGCCTGAATGGCCGAGTGGTTAGCGCTCTGGCACTCGGTACCACAGGTTTCAGGTTCGAGTCCCGGCGGTGCCATGGATGTTTGTAGTGGCTTGAATCCACTTTAAACCGTAGGTCCCGGTCTAATATGATCGTAGAGCGTTGCGGGGCATTGTTACTCCGCGTCCATGGCTTATCTTCAAGTTACGCGCGCCCCCTGGGTAATGCAAGGCGAGTAACGTCTGTGCAGCGATTGCCTTAAGGCATCCAAGACCAAGCTGTCTAAGCGTTTGTCAGCTGCATTAGAAAGAATGAAAAATGTGAATAAAATAAAGAGCAAAATAGATATAACAGAAATAAGAATATAAGAGCATGTCTAAAAATACTAATAAATCGAACATTTAATAAAATTATTAATTTTTAAAATAATTATAAAATTATTTATTGTTAAATTATTTATTTAAATTAGTCAGTGTTCATTTATTAATTGCAAAATAACATTAATTAAAAAATAAAAAGTTTTATCTCTGATTAATTAATTATTAGTTAGTCAACTAAATTAATATAGTTGATATTTGTCACTTACTTTCTACATTATAAACTTGCTTGCTATTCTTTTGTATTTATCTTTATGCAAAGACTTTTACGTATATGCGTTTAGTTATTTAAGTTTATATTATTTGAAAGGAACTAGGTTAGTTAACTCGGAAAAGTTATAAAATTTTATATAGAGTATTTTTAAAACAAAAAATTCTAACTATTCTAACCTTTTAACTATTTTATGTAGCTTTCAAACTACTCGGATTACTTAAAGATTATAATTGTTAGTTAAAAAAATTCAGGTATTAAAGGTTGGATTTGTAAAAATTGGCGATATAAAAATATACAACCTTAAGCCGTTTCTATTAACCTTATATTAGAAGAACTCGAGGGAGGAAGGAACATAGATAGGATAGCTAGTATAGATAAGATAGATATATAACATTTCTCAAAAGTTAAAACCTTTCACAATTTATACCCTTTTTGATGCAAAAATTGCCCTAAAGCTTATTTTTCAGGACAGTGCCATTTGAAGTAATTACACGGCATTTGCTTGAAAATATTTTGTTTGACGCACATAATGAGTTTTTGTTACGGATATCTAGTGTGAATATGTCAAATTTTTAATTTATTAGTATTGTACACTATTTGTTTGACGAATTCCATAAGATTTCGTCTACAAAATGGGGGGGAGAGGCTAGCATCTTGCCGAACATTCAATAAATCACAGTACGTAACATAAGACGTGAAATGACTCCTAAACTGATATAAAAAAAAAAAAAAAAAAAAAAATAAGAATACCATGATGCTATTTTTTTTTTCCTTTAAACTCTAAAACATGTTTATTCGAGCGTTTGAATTGTCTGTCCCTTTAAAAATAAAACAACTATTTATCCCACCTTCATTGAATGTTAAAAAAGTAACCATGACAACATCTTTTACCCTTCAGAAAAGAAAGCAATTATTTCTGATACTTTTATTGAAATAATTGTTAAAAAATAACCATGGCAACGTTTTTTATAGACGATTATTTTCATTTAAAAAAGCAAAAGCATACTGAACATTTTTTTTTTTTTTTTTTTTTTAGAATTTTACGATTTACAGTAAAAATAGTCAAGATTTAGTTGGGTGATTTTAGACAGGTCTCAAATAAGATACGATGGGAATATTGGCATAGTTTTAAAAATTGCATCTTATTTTTAAATGACAAATAACTAGAAAAATTCAGTTTAATTCTTAGGGATTAAAAAGCAAAAAGAAGTAGTTACTAAGTCATTTTGTGCCTATATTGTGATTGGGAAGATATTGGCTGCATTTTGTGAGGATTTTAAATTTATAGTCTTTAGTTTTATTTCCAGGAAAATTTGCAAAATTACATAATTTATTTAGAAAAATGGCTCATTAACTGGAAGATAAAGTTAAATGTAAACAAGACTGAAGTAGTTCTTGTCACTTGCAAAAACCTGTAACCCTCCTAATATTAAAATATATAATAATTACATCACCTGATCTAAAGAAACTAAGTACTTCGAATTATTGTTGATAGTAAACTAAACTACAGATAGCATATCTACAACCTTAGAAATAAATTCAATGCTCAATTTAGAATACTCTATGCTTTAATCAATAGAAACTCTGCTTTACCTTTTTTAATCTCAAAATTCTAATATATCTCTTTTATCTTCGTCCAGTATTAGCTTAGGAAAGCTCAGTTTGGGGTTCTGTTACACGTACTAATTTTGAAATTATTCAAAGGCTTGAGAACAAAACTCTCAGAATGTTAACGAATTCACCCTGGTACTTTCGTAATGACGATATTAGACGAGCTCTCTCAATTCCAAGTTTAAGACAATTTGTTCACAAAATTTCTACTAAATTCTATAATTATATGCAAAACATCAATAAACCTGTTTTAAATATCCTGCAAAATTACAATTGGGATATTTCTTCCGGCAAACATAGCAAAAAAACCTCACACTGTTCTAAATATTTAAAATTCCTTATCCTGACGATTTTCCCCTGCTCTGACTGATTTATTACCCACAACTGTCTAGATCAGGTTTCCAGCCTTAGGCCATACTGTTTACTCCAGTAAGTACCAAGGGCCAAAACCGTTTTGATTTTTCTACCATTATCTATAATTTCTAGACTAGTCGCCGAGTGCGCGCTCTGAGTGAGCATACGCTTGCTAAATTCGTTCATAAATTTAGCTTTTTGCGTTCCTGAGGGATTTTCAGGATAAAGATCATATGTTTGATTCCGGATATAAATATTCCAAACAAGGATATACATACATATGCGATACTCTTTTTACCCCAACATAACTACCGCGGATGTTCACTAGTTTATAATGTTAGTGGGATTCATTTCAATTATTTGTTAGTTGTTATGCTTAAGTTAAATTTTCTGCGTATTATGCTTGTCATTACGCTTTACTCAGCAAGTCAATAAAACCGAGCTATTATCATTCTGTGTCTTTTTATCCAACTTATTACAGCAACAATAAGCTATTCTCTGTCGCGGGCCGGATTGGATGACACTGGCGGGCGGATTTGGCCCGCGGCCGTAGTTTGGAGACCCTTGGTCTAGATGAAAACAGTTCGCTTTTCTCCCAAACTATTTTTTTCTCCTAATTTGATCTTTTGCTCATTCTGTTTTTTTTTTTTTTTTTTTTTTTTTTTTTTTTTTTTTATTATTATTATTATTATTACATGCAACAGATTTCATCAACATCTACACTTTTTGAAATTTTTGTTATTTTTTCTTTTTATAAGTTTATTAAATAAATATTTCTTTTTTTTATAAAAGGGCATTTAGTTATCACTTTTTCTTATTAACTCAAAGGAGATCACCGCTATGTTTCAACATCTAACAAAGAGCTAGAGGCTGCTATTTATATTAATTTACAATAAGAGAGTCTTTAGCAAAAACTTTCCTTCCCATAGCATCAAAAAAAAAAAAAAAGAATTATGTCCCGGTTTATGCTACAGTAATGGATATTAAATATCTGCGAATTCTCTATGTCATCGTTATACGAATAATTTACGACATCATTATACGAATATACGAATCATAAACTATTTTGGCGAAACACAATTTGAAGCGAACAATGCCATAGCCGCCAAGTTTAGCTTAAAACCTGTACTCATTCTTAAACACAAAAAGAACAGGTGGTCTATGGTCACAGATTCAATGTACCTACATCTAAACATAATGGAATTATCTGATTTAGAATTCAGACATTTTAGACACTAAACAAGACCAAGAAATTCTTTTTTTTTCATTTATTTCAAATTGCAAACGAGAATTATGAGAATAAAAGGCAAATTTAAATTACTAACTATCAATTAAAAGTTAAATGTTTTGAATTTATATATTAGAATTCATGTGGTCGCAAGTCACATATGAGAATAAAATAGACCAAGATTTG